>JAIUZE010015751.1:0-11564 GCA_022085475.1 Heliosperma pusillum | reverse complement strand
TACCCCTAAGACAGCACCCCCACCTACCTTAGACAAGGGTAAGGGCATCAGGGGTCAAAAGCCAAGCACTTCATTGACTGAGAACAGAATTAGGTGCTTCCAATGTCAAGGCTATGGACATTTCAGGAAGGATTGCCCTTCGAAGAAGACCTTAACCATAATGGAAGTTGAGGCTTGGGAGAAAGAGGGTCTAGTTGAGTATGAGAGGGATGAGCCTGAGGTTGAAGAAGTGGTGAGTGAGGAAGAAGAGTCTAGTCAGGAGGCAATAGTGGCACTCCCTGCCACAGGCCACAGCTTAGTCCTATGGAGAGTAATGCATTCACAACAGATACCTTTGGAGGAGGATCAAAGGTCCCTCATTTTCAGGAGCAGATGTACCATACAAGGGGGGGTTTGTAATCTTATTATAGATGGAGGTAGTTGTACCAATGTGGCTTCTGTTACTATGGTTGATAAGCTGAAGTTGAGCACTCAAGATCACCCTCACCCCTATAAGTTGATATGGCTGAGTAAGGGAGCAGAGGTTAAGGTGGATAAGCAATGCATGGTCCCTTTCTCCATTGGCAGTGTGTACAAGGATGAAGTATTGTGTGATGTGGTTCCAATGGATGCCTGTCACTTGCTATTAGGAAGGCCATGGGAGTTTGATAAAAGCTCCATACACCAAGGAAGAAGCAACACCTATTCCTTCAAGCATGGGAGCAGGAAGGTGACATTAGCCCCCTTGCCACCACATCAGAAGAGCTATGGGAGTCCTAGCATGGCTGAAGATATTAGTGGAGTCTTGTTTCTATCTGAGTCAGCAATGGTCAAAGAGTGTAGTGAAGAGCAACCTATATTGATGCTACTATCAAAAGAAGTTCAGGAAGAGGAGTCTAAGGTAATCCCTACAGAAGTTAAGTCCCTCATTGATCAGTTCAAGGAAGTGTTTCCAGATGAACTTCCTGATGGCTTACCCCCTTTGAGAGGGATTGAACACCAGATAGATCTTATGCCAGGGTCTGTACTACCTAATAGACCAGCCTATAGGTGTGATCCTAAGGCTACACAAGAACTGCAGAAGCAAGTTGGAGAGTTGATGAGTAAAGGGTTTGTAAGGGAGTCATTAAGCCCTTGTACTGTGCCTGCATTGTTGGTTCCTAAGAAGGATGGGACTTGGAGGATGTGCATAGATAGCAGGGCTATCAACAACATCACAGTCAAGTATAGGTTCCCTATACCTAGGCTTGATGACATGTTGGATGAGCTGAGTGGCTCAAGGTTCTTTTCTAAGATTGATTTGAGGCAAGGTTACCATCAATTGCGGATCAGAGAAGGAGATGAGTGGAAGACAGCCTTCAAAACAAAGCATGGCCTTTATGAGTGGCTTGTCATGCCCTTTGGCCTGTCAAATGCCCCAAGTACCTTCATGAGATTGATGACAGAAGTGCTTAGGCCTTGCCTAGGGAGATTTGGGGTGGTATACTTTGATGATATCCTCATCTACAGCAAGAGCAAGGATGATCATTTGAGGCATCTTGAGGCTGTGTTTGAAATACTTAAGGAGAGTAAACTCTTTGGAAAGCTTGAGAAATGCACCTTCATGACTGAAGAAGTCAAATTTCTAGGATATGTGGTATCTGGTAGAGGCATTTCAGTTGATCAAGATAAGATCATGGCAGTGCAGTCTTGGCTTATCCCTAAAAACATTACAGAAGTGAGAGGGTTTCATGGCCTGGCATCTTTCTATAGGAGGTTCATTAAAGATTTTAGCACTATTGCAGCACCCCTCACTGAATGTATGAAGAGAGGAGAGTTCACTTGGACTGAGAGTGCCTTGCAGGCTTTCAAACACATGAAGAAGCTCTTGTGCAGTGCACCTATCCTCAGGTTGCCAAACTTTGATTGCCTATTTGAGGTTGAGTGTTATGCAAGTAGAGTAGGGATTGGAGCTGTCCTCATCCAAGAGAAGAAACCTGTAGCCTACTTTAGTGAAAAGCTAAGTGGTGCCAAGCTCAATTATTCTACATATGATAAAGAGTTCTATGCTCTTGTCAGAGCTCTAAGGCATTGGAGTCATTACCTGAAGCCCAAGCCTTTTGTCCTACACTCTGATCATGAGGCATTGAAGTACATAGGAGGTCAACATAAGCTCAGTCATAGGCATGCTAAGTGGGTGAAGTTCCTCCAGTCATTCACCTTTTCTAGCAAATACAAAGAGGGCAAACAGAATGTGGTGGCTGATGCTTTATCTAGGAGGTACACTCTGTTATCAACCATGGAGCAAAGGGTTCTTGGCTTTGAGTTCATGAAGGATATGTATCAGGAAGATCCAGACTTTGCAGAAGATTGGCTAGCACAGAAGGAGGGAACAAGAACCATTGATTCACCCTACACTCTGCAAAATGGATTCTTGTTCAAAGGAAACAAGCTGTGTGTTCCCATAGGGTCTTATAGGAGTCTATTGATCAAGGAGGTACATGGAAGTGGCTTTGGAGGACACTTTGGGGTTCAGAAAACTGTGGACATACTACAGGATCAATTCTACTGGCCTAAGATGATGGGAGAAGTCCAAATAGTGCTCAGAACGTGTGGAGTTTGCCAAAAGGCCAAGAGTTCTTTCCAAGCAGGACCTTACACTCCCCTACCAGTCCCATGTAGGCCTTGGGAGGATGTAAGTATGGATTTCATAATGGCATTACCTAGGACAGCAAGAGGGAAGGATTCTATCATGGTGGTTGTGGATAGGTTCAGTAAGATGGCACATTTCATTGCTTGCAAAAAGACTGAGGATGCTGTGAGTGTAGCAGAGCTATACCTTGATGAGGTGGTGAGGTTACATGGAGTTCCAAGGACTATTGTGTCTGACAGAGATACAAAGTTTATGAGCCATTTCTGGAGAACATTGTGGAAGCTGCTTAATACTAGGTTGTTGTTTAGTACCTCCCATCACCCTCAAACTGATGGCCAAACTGAGGTGACTAACAAGACCTTGGGAAGGATCTTAAGGTGTATAGTCAGCAAATATCTCAAGGATTGGGACTTGAAGTTGGCTCAAGCAGAGTTCTCTTTCAATAGAGCTCCATCTGCAGCCACAGGCCACTCCCCCTTTGAAGTGGTCTATGGTACTAACCCCTTAATGCCTTTGAGTTTGTCTAATGTGTGCAGGTCATAGATCCACTATGATGCCAAGAAGAGGGTGGAACAAATGCTAAAACTCCATGAATCAATCAGGAAACAAATTGAGAAAGCTAATGATCTATACAAGAAGAACGCCAAGGTTCCTAAGACCAAGAAAGATTTTGCACCAGGAGACCTAGTATGGATCAACCTAAGGAAAGAAAGGTTCCCTTACAAGAGAAAGAACAAGCTAGAGCCAAGAGCAGATGGTCCATTTCAAGTCATAGAGAAGATAGGTCCTAATGCCTACAGAATTGATCTACCAGGGGAGTATGCAGTCCATGGGACATTCAATGTTGGAGATCTTAGTCCTTTCTTTGAAGACTCTGAGGGAGAGGAAGACACAGGCTTGAGGTCAAGCCCTTATCAACCTGGGGAGGCTGCAGCAGGAGCTCACCCAAGGGGCCTTGATGATCAAGCCACAAACAAGGCAAACCTGACCCCAAGGACCCCTCAGATGGAAGCTAGAGTTACAAGGTCTAAACAACAAGATATGATAAGACAAGATCAAGCCAGGACAAGCCACACCAATGAAGAAGACAGTCCATGACTCACCAATCCATACCAAACCCCAACACAACCCACATTACCCACACAAGACAGAAACAAAGTCATTCAGGCCCAGGCAGACCAATCAACAAATCCTGCAGCTAGGAGGTACACCAGAGCATCCCAACCACCCCCACCATGGCCTACCATCAAGCCAACCCTCTAAGCTACAAGTTTGCCCAGGACAAACCATTTTGAAGTCTAGCAAAAACCCATGAAACAGGCACCCCAAAGCTAGAGTCCAGTAAGCAGCATAGCAGAGGCAGTACATGTTCAGATAATGTTTTCTTTTGCCCAAGTCAACTTGTCTTCATCTAAGGCAGGTTTATCTACGTCCTCATAAGAGTGGAGAGTTCCAAGGAGCAACAAAACACCCAGAGCAAAGCACAAGACAACAAGAACAACAGAGTTCTATTTCAGGAAAAATACAAAAACTGCTTTATTGCTTTTTGCATCAGTCTGTTTGTGTCCCTTGTGTCTGTACTAGCTAGTTGTTAAACTCGTCCTCTTGTGAGGTTCTTAATTAGTGTCAGTAGAAGTAGTTTAGATCCTAAGCTGGCCCTTGGATGACTTATACATCCAATGGTTCACAAGATATCAGCCTCTCTATATAAGGAGGTCTTGTATGTTGTTGTAAGCAGACTTTTATGAATGAATGAATTAAACTTTGAGAAATCCATCAATTTAATCAAACTTGTGCTAAGAGCTGTAGTTTGAACAAGCCTGATACATCTCCAAGGTGTTTGATCAGTGCCTTGTATTGTGAGTCAAGTTATATCTGTGCTTTGCTGTGATTAACTTGCTTGCTGTTGAGGCTAGTCTAGGGTGTTTGTGCTTTGCTGTAACACTTGAAAACTGTCTCTAAAACAATTCTTTGAGTCCTTTCTCTTGTGCCTTGCTGTAGAGGATTGTCTCTAAGTCATATCCCTTGAGTTTTTCAGTTAAACAACTCACCCTCTCTAAAACAACATCCATTTGTTACTTGATATTGTTCTTGAAAGTCCATAGACCTTAATTAGACTCCTCTAATTATTTACTAAATTACTTTTTAATTTAGTTTATAATGATCTATGTAACATGCATGCAAATATAAAGACATTTATATAAGAGAAGAAATTTCCTCACATTGGTATGGAAAATATAAGGGCACAACAAGAACTCCTTCTTGTTGATCTTGAGCTACAAATATGGTTGAACACAAATAATCTCCAAGGTAGAAGATCTCCTCTAAGTTGCACCAAGATTAACCCAAATAATCTACCCTTATTATTAACTAGATAATAAGATAGATATAATACTACTAATACTAGACTATATTACTACACTAGTAATACTTAGTAAATATTAGTATATGAGAGTTTTAGAGAGAAGTTTAGTTTTGAGAGATGTATGGAAAAATAAGAATGAACTTGTGAAGGAATGAACAACAATTGTTCTCCTTTTATAGCCAAGAGGGCCGGTTTCATCATCACAAAATGGTGATTTTTTCTTCTTATTTTATTGCCATGTAAGGTGGTAATGTGTTGTAGTGAATAAAATGATATCATGTTTACTATTCATGTCATAAGCATATGTTGCTTGTGAGTATGAATAAGAACAACCATCATCACCATTGACTTCACCATAACCGGCCATGTGAGCCTCAATTTGATCCATTTTGATTTTTGATATTTGTCCCACAAATACTTATTAATCATATGCTTAATTATCTTGTATAATTAAGTGTTAATTTGATCATATAACAATTATATGACACAAATAAATGAATAATATGTACTTAACATTTTAAGTAGTATTCTACCATTATATCAATATATAATGGGTCCCACAATGCTTAGTTAATTTATTTTACAACTCCTTGTAAATATAATTAACTAATTACCTCTATCTCAAAACCTCAACTAATTTAGTAATTTAACGATTAATTACTAAGTTAAATCTTATTTAATCGTATTAAAATAAGATATAAATTTATTAGTCAATTATCGCATAATTGAAAAATAAACTTAATCGAATTTGAGTTCTTAACTCAATTTCTAACAATTAACTCTCGTACATATCGAATATATGTAATGTACTAATTAACTGTATCGTATACAAATAATTAGTTACTATTTGGATTTCATCCTTTAGGTGTGACCGAAAGGGATCAGTTGATCACCGCCGTCAAACGACAATAACGTCAAACTCTAGTCAGCCAACCGTTATTGATTTACGTTAATCAACTGACTAATCATATATATAGTCAATAAATATCCCAATTATATTCCTTAATAAGATTTATTATGTGGCGCACTATTGTGGAGGACACCTACTCCAACAGTTCTCAGTTTGAGTCAAGCTAATCAAGCTTCCTTAAAACTTGTGAACCTTAGTAGTTTACACTCCAATTAGGCATACACCACCTACCCTCAAAGCGGAAGCTACTTTTCTCATGGATCCAAAATCTAGAAGTTTCACCCTTCTCAAAGGACTCCTTCCACCCCACTATCCTAGGCTCAAGAACTTTCTTTGCTCGAATTTCTTCATAAAACTCGGGCTCGATCAACAAATAGCCAATTTCTGGCTTCCCCAATCATGAAAATCCCCATATCCTTCACCTCCTCTCTCATTTTCATCAAGGATAGAGTTGTGCATAAGGAATGCACCGACTTTCGACTTAAGGCATCCGCTACTACATTCGCCTTACCATAGTACACGATCTCCATATCGTGATTGTGACACCCTCAAATTTGCGGAAAGAAAAAAAATAATTAAATACATAAATGTAAGATGAAAATACATACGAAGGTGTCATAAATAAAAGAGGTCCTTACAAAACGGAAATAATGTTCTACAAAAGAAATATACAAGACGGGAGACATATCTCCCGTATAAATACGGAAATAAAAGTGTGTACAATAATATACAAACTATGAACCGAATATAGGTCCAAGGTAAATACTTCGCTCGCTAGCTCGTCCATGTACCCCAAATATGCAACACCACCTGTTCGACAGCATTAAATATAAACACGGAAGCCACAGTCAGTGGGGAGTAACTCCGAGTTCTCCCAGCCACGAAATGTCGAGTTTAATAAACATGAAAAACATAAAAGCAATGTATATGGGAAATACACAACTTTAACATATATGATATGCTTTTCATGTTATGAAACAAATAACTAACATATAACCTATCATATGAAAGCTATCATGTGAATCTGATAATAAAATATAACTCGAGGTAGGGAAGCTGGTATGCTGGCTCAGCGGTTACCATGTAACATGGCCCTGATACACTCAAACCCTAATCAACACGTAATCATGTGAATCAGTTAACAATCGGTAATCCAAACTCTATCAATCATAGCCGGCTTGCATCTCACCTTCTAGAACTCATAGAATCATACAAACATGAAAGACCAATACTTCTACAAACAGGAATAAGTTCTTAGCACCGTCAATAGTCATCTGTAACTCGAGGCTATACCACAAGGTAGGAAAACATCCTAGTCCTAGACTGATCAGACCTAGCGACAACAGCTATTCCGTTCCCCGTCCCATGACATAACCGTCTATGAGAAACTCTACTAAGCGACCCCCTACCTAAGCAGGATGGCTAGACTAAGCTGGCTCCCTTCCCAACGTGCGGGCAATATTTTTAGGGGGGATGCCATTTGCCCCGACTTGGATATAAAACAACCAAGCCGGGACACCAAAACGCATCAAGCGACAAACTCCGTATGATCGTTAAAGATAGTAAGGCTCTATCAATGTCATGGTCCAAGCTACTCATTTAGAATTAGAATGGTCAAGACGCCATATACTCATAATTCTCTATGGGCACTTAGTCAACACGAAACCAACCATATAATCAAAACAGTCACGGGAAAAACATCCTATCATGTGACTATTTGCATATAAATCATAATCAAATATCATATCGCCTCATAGCTACTAAGGCTAATTCATAATTAAATACAACCTTACTTGAAGACAAATCCCCGACCCGAGTCCCGCGACGGGTCATCAGTCAAATCGGGGCTGACTAGATCTAGTTTGACCAAACCCGTTGGATCAAACCGGCTAGAAACAGAGTCTTTATCACATAGACATAAAATCAACATATTCATTACATGTTATTTTAATAAAACTTCTAACATGTGAATTATTAAATCTTACGTAAAACTCCGCTTGACTTAAAGTATATTCCATTAAACTACGATCTCGTCTTATAATTCCTGACATGTGAGAAATAATAATTTTTATGAAAACCTTTTTAAATAAATATTTTACTTATTAACATTTCCCACTTGCTAAATATTACAAAACACGATAAAAAATGACGATAACTCAAAAACCGTCACAAGTCCCAAAGTGGGACCCACGGGCTGAGTTGGGCCGGACCCCACATGGGCCTGGATGGGCCCCACGGCCTGTTTTGGGCTAAAAATGGCTGGTTTGATTAAAATTTCTAAAACCGCTTCTTAAAAATTCCCGCATGCTTTAACATAATTAAAACCCGTCCAAACAACAATTAAACTATCAAACATCGACACAACCCAAAGACCAAATCCCGGACCCACCATGGACAAACCCAGACCGGTCTGAACCGGCCTGGACCGGTCTGGTTGGTCCGGTTCAGCCACCATGCCCACGGTTCCACCACATCAAACACCACATAAATTTCTAACATGTTTTAATCATCAAACCACCATTTTAACAATCATCCATACAAAATCATAACTTATTAAAAGCATCAAAATTTATCAAGAACACTAAACTTGTTATAAATTCATACAAAATCATAAAAATCATAACTTATGGAAAATCATCAAAATTTACTAAGAACACTAAACATATTATAAATTCATACAAAATCATAAAAATCATAACTTATGGAAAATCATCAAAATTTACTAAGAACACTAAACATATTATAAATTAATACAAAATCATAAAAATCATAACTTATGGAAAATCATCAAAATTTACTAAGAACACTAAACATATTATAAATTCATACAAAATCATAAAAATCATATCTTATGGAAAATCATCCAAATTCATCAACATGATAAAAAAAACACTACTTATCATATTACTACCAAAAATCCATAAATCATAACAACATGCATAAAAACCAAAAGATGAACCAAAAATCAAGAAACAAAAGCTAAAGCTATGTTACTAACTAAAATCATAAAAACCATAACATGAACCAAAACTAAAGACTATGTGACATTAATTCGTCGAGTAAGACGGAATTGTTACCTTAGCTAGCCAAAACAATTAGCACCAAATAATAAGAAGTATAATAATAAGAAACCCTCCTACTAATCTTCACCCAAAATATACGAGTCTCCAAACTCATCTTCAAAATCTTCCCCTATAAGAAATAACAAGAAAAACATTATTAGAACTAAAAATATGAATTTCCATAATTAAAGTGTTGAAAACGATCTTGACGGAATTGAAATATAACCGTACGTGAAGATGAGGAGCGAAGAGGAGAGTCTAGAAATATAAGATAGGAAGAATTTAATTAAGAAATGAAGACTTTATGAAGGTTTTGCTCAAGAACAATGAAGAACAAATGATGAACGACGAAGAACACGAAGAACGATCAAAGAAAGTGATGTTTTGATCTTAATTTGATTTGTTGTAAAATGAAAAGTTGTTTGTGAGTAATGTGGGGTGTGTGTGCCGTGTAAATATAGGCAAATAAGGATGTCGGGTTTTGAAATTGTTGTTACGTAATGGACTCGCGTTTAATAATTATTTTACGGTAAACGATTAAATATAATTAACGATAAAGTTAATTACACCAAATATCTAGATATTATGATATTGTAATCAAAAATAATGAAAATATCAAGGCCTATTAGAAGAGGAAAGAGCCGTGTGATGTTGGGTGATATCGGGTCTGATTTTGAGCGATTTGCGTAATTTTCGTTAACTGATCGATAAAGTTAATAAATATCTAGATATTTTGATTAGTTTATTCAAAACAATTAAAATATCTTATGGTGAGTGGAAAGCGATGACACGCGCGTGTGACTCATGCCAAAGTCGAGTTTCGATTTTGTTTTCGCGCTTTACGATGAGTCGGGAATAGTTAAATGACGTTCGGTTAAAACCGTAACGTTATTCTTTAAATTCCGAATAAATTCAAAATAATTATATTAAATTATGATAAATCTTAATAAATCTAAATAAAAATAAATCAAAAATATTATTTTTTTAAATAAAATTTCGGTCTTCATACTTATGAGACGAGTCGGGAAAAGTCAACGGAAGTCAAAGTTGACTGACAAGTCGAGAAAAGTCGAAGATGACTTAAAAGTCAAGAAAAGTTTAGGACGACTTAAAAGTCAAGAAAAAAGTCAATGACGACTTTAAAAAGTCAAGGAAAAGTCAAAGACGACTTAAAAGTCAAGAAAAGTCAAAGATGACTAAAAACGGTCTTTTCATGGAATCCCTCAAAAATTCCAAATACGAACGCGGAATTTCAAAATAAGACTCGGAACAAAAATTCCTATTTTAAAAACTTAAGTTCTACTGAAAAGTGTTAGTAAATATTTTTACTAGAAAAATTGGCATTTTTTTTTCGGGTTGTTACAGTGATCATCAATAAGTTTGATCCACCTCCTTTGACGCATATTGGGCTCCTTTTGGGTGAAAATATACTTAAGAATCTTATGATCCGAAAACAGTTTAATTGTTGCCCCATACAGATAATGACGCAAGATCTTCAATGCGAATACTACCGCTCCAAGTTCAAAATCATGGGCAGGATAATTTTATTCATAGGGCTTGAGTTGATGAGAATCATAACCGATCACCTTTCTTCTTTGTTGAAGCACACAACCAAGACCATGCTTAGAAGCATCGGTATAAACCTCAAAGTCCTCACTCCCATCCGCTAATGCAAGCACAAGGGCATGGTCAAACCCAACTTGAGGGTAAGGAACGCCTGTAATAGTCCGTATTATTTTTTTAGACTTTTGCCTTACTATTGGTCTTAGTTTTGTGTGATAGAGACTTCGTGTTGACTTCGTTTTGAGTTTGATACTGGTTTATGTAGTGAGTTATTAGTAGAGGATGATGTTACGTCTGTGCAGTGTATTGGGTGTGAACTTCAAGGATGAAGTGTTATTTTAAGGAGGGAAGACTGTAATACTCCGTATTTTGTTAGTTTTGAACTCGGTCGAGTAGGGGCACTCGACCGAGTACATTGTTTTCGGTCGAGTAGTCGAGTCTGTCGCTTTGGCAGCCTTATGTCTAGGAGGCACTCGCCTCAGTATGGAGAGTACTCGACCAAGTGTAGTGCACTCGGTCTTGTGGCTTATGTACTCGACCGAATGCACCGGTCTGACCGGTTTTTCAAGCGATTTTGAATTACGATGATTAAGGGCTATAAATATAATTGCGTCAATTAATCACCTATTATTAAACCCCAAAACCCTTTAAAATTACTCTCAACTCTCTCCCAAATCATCCTAATTCTTCACTAAGCTTGGAATTCGTCTTTGTTGATTCGTCGGTTCGGTCTTTTGCATCAATCGTGTCGTAAGTAACCTTAAATCTAATATATTTAGTATTTTTAGATAGTAAGAAATGTTGGAGCCAGTGTCCTCCACAGTTAGTGCAATAACATAAATAAATCTCTGTAGGTTCACAGGGTATACTTTGTATTGTAATCAGTTGATTAACGTTTATCGATAACGGTTGTCTTGCTAGATAAGTTTGACGTTATTGTCATACAGATGGCGGTGATCAACTGGTCCCTAAAAGTCACCCCTAAAGGCTAGTGATTGAGAGATGTATTATTTGAGAAACTAATCCTATTGACTGCCCTTAGTAAATGACTAA
>JAIUZE010015747.1:9929-20602 GCA_022085475.1 Heliosperma pusillum | reverse complement strand
TGCCCTAAGAACTTATGCCTGTTTGTGGACGTATTGATCTTTCATGTATGTATGATTCTATGAGTTCTAGAAGGTGAGATGCAAGCCGGCTAGGATTGATAGAGTTTGGATTAACGGTTGTTAACTGATTCACATGATTACGTGTTGATTAGGGTTTGAGTGTATCAGGGCCATGTTACTTGGTAACCGCTGAGCCAGCATACCAGCTTCCCTACCTCGAGTTATATTTTATTACCGAATTCACATGATAGCTTTCATATGCTAGGTTATATGTTAGTTAACTGTTTCATAACATGAAAAGCATATTATATATGTTAAGGTTTTGTATTTGCTATATACATTGCTTTTATGTTTTTCATGTTTCATTAAACTCGACATTTCGTGGCTGGGAGAACTCGGAGTTACTCCCCACTGACTGTGGCTTCCGTGTTTATATTTAATGCGGTCGAACAGGTGGTGTGCATATTTTGGGTACATGGACGAGCTAGCGAGCGAAGTATTTACCTTGGACCTATATTCGGTTCATAGTTTGTATATTATTATACACTTTTATTTCCGTATTTATACGGGAGATATGTCTCCCGTCTTGTATATTTATTTTGTAGAATATTATTTCGTTTTGTAACGAACCTTTTTATTATGTAAAGACACCTTCGTTATATATTCGTATCTTTTATGTATTTAAATAATTTTTTTTTTCTTTCCGCAAATTTGAGGGTGTCACATTGACGATGTTCTTGACGTCCATTAAATGCTTTCTGCTGCTTGCGATAACAATGGTCAGGATCCAAGCCCCTCCTATTTCCCAAATACACATACTTATGAGAACACTTTAAGTATTCAGACTCGATATCCTCCCCACACAATGGACATGCCTCTTTCCCATGCACCGTATGCCCAGAAAGGTCGCCATAAGCCGGATAGTCGGTTATTGTACACAATAACATCGCTCTCAAATTGAAAGTTTCATTCCTATATGCATCAAATACTTCTATCCCACTATCCCACAAAATTCGCAAATCATCTAAAAGAGGTTCCAAATAGACATCTATATTATTTCCAGGTTGTTTAGGGCCGGAAATTAACAACGACAACATCAAGTACTTTCTTTTCATGCACACATATGGAGGTAAGTTGTATATTGCCAACACTACTGGCCAAGTACTATGTTGGGTACTCATGTTTCCATGTGGGTTCATTCCATCAGTGGACAGCGCTAGACGTAAGTTTCTAGGTTCAATGCCGAAATCAGGATACTTAGCGTCGAACGATTTCCATTGCATACCATCTGCCGGGTGTCTTAGCTTCCCATCATTTATTCTTCCAGTTTCATGCCAAGTTAACATTTTTGAATCATTGTTATTCGCAAACATCCTTATGAATCTTGGTATCACTGGAAAATACCATAACACCTTAGCCGGGATCCCTTCCTTATCCTTATAACGCCACTCAAAACAAACCGGACAATTGGTTAAGTTTTGATATAATTTTCGATACAAAACGCAATCATTTGGACATGCATGTATTTTCTCATATTTCATACCCACCCCTCTAATTAGTTTTTTAGCCTCATATGTCTTAACGGGAAGAACATTACCATCTGGAAGCATGTCGTTTATCAAGGCTAATAAACTAGTGAAACATGTGTCACTAACCCCATTTGCCCCCTTGATATTATACAACTTCACCACAGCCGACATCTTTGTGTACTTACAACCAGGGTATAGAGGCGCTTCAGACTCACACAACTTCTTATACATGTTGTCAAGGTCATCCAAATTAATGTTTTCATCTTCAAAAGCATTTGATTCATCATCTTTTTCTTCATTATCTGTAGACCCAACATTCAACTCGTCTGCTTCCAACTCAACATACTCGGCAAACTCGGGATCATCAGTTATCCTTTCGTATACCTCAAGATCATCTTCTTCAAAATTATTATCTTCCTCTAATGATTCCCCATGAAAAATCCAACGGGTATAGGATCGACTAAAACTATACTTTTCTAGGTGAATTTTAACGTCCGGAATAGCCATATACCTAATATTACCACATCTTTCACAAGGGCATGGAATACTAGAAGAACCATTCAAATTGTTCGCAACGACTTCATAAAATTCAGCTAAACCATCCTTATAGTTTGGGTCACTCATATTCGCAGCATTCATCCAAGTTCGAGTCATTTATCTACATTCGTAGTATATATAGTAAGCCAAGTAATTCAGAAAATCCAACTAATTAAAACTAATTCAATAATAAGCCAACTAATTCAGAAAATGCAATGTATAAGGCAACTAATTCACAAATAAACGAAATTCAGGAAATCAATAAAGAAAAATTATTAGAATACCTGATTAATAAGAAATAGCAGACGGAGATGATGACAAAGAGACGATCAGGAAATCAATAAATTATTAGTGTTTGTGGTTTTGTGATGCAGTATAATCGCTTTGTGTTTGTGTTTTTGTGTTGCAGTACAGTATTATTAGTGTTCTGTGTTTTTTTCATCTTTATTAAAAGTATTGACAACGGTTAATATTCATATTCACCGTTGTTATTAGGTTACCTATTTACAACGGTTAACAAAGTTAAATCCGTTGTTACAACTAACAACAACGTCCAACAAAATCATATCCGTTGTTATTAATTTAAGCCAAATAATGCGCCAAATTAATAACACATTATAACAACGGGTTTTTCATACCCGTTGTTATTACTTTTCATTATTTCGCGCTAAATTAATAACAACGGATATAGAATAAACTGTTGTTATTAGTAAATTTATTTACAACGGTTATTTTAGTTCACGCCGTTGTTAAAACTAATAACAATGTTCGAAAAACTAACACCGTTGTTATTAGGTTTAATAAAATTCCGCGGAAAAATAATTATCCATTCCACAACGGTTTTTCTTTATTTTCATGAGTATGCGTTGTTGATGGGGCGTTGTTATTGCCTGTATTTGTAGTAGTGTCACTAGGGTAATGGTCTTCCACCATCTTACCCTTCAAATTTCTTTTTTCATTGGAACTCATGGGCTTTGAGGGTTTTTCAACTTTTTCTCACCCACCAAAGTGATAGCATGCAATTTTTGGTGATGTGGTGGACAATCCTTAGGGTCGGAGCCTTGTATCGGTAAAACATGTTCCCCTTTTTGAACGTTAATGGGTTCTTGGTTGGCTAAGTAAGAGTCAAATTTTCTTTGTTGAGCTTGGACATTAGAAATGTCGGACCTCAAGAGTTTAATCATTTGTTCCGTATTCGCCTCACGTTGCATAGCCCTATTCTCCATACCTTTCAAAATTTGTTCAATTGAAGAGTTGGATTGTTCAATCAAGGGGGGTGGTTGTTGGAAATTTTGTTGGTTTTGAGGTGTGACACCCTCAAATTTGCGGAAAGAAAAAAAATAATTTAAATACATACTGAAGGTGTCCGAAATAAAAAGGTCATTACAAAACGAAATAATATTATACAAAAGAAATATACAAGACGGGAGACATATCTCCCGTATAAATACGGAAATAAAAGAGTGTATAATAATATACAATCTAAGAACCGAATATAGGTCCAAGGTAAATACTTCGCTCGCTAGCTCGTCAATGTCCCCAATATGCATTCACCACCCACCGTGTTCTACCGTCATTAAAATATAACCCGAGCCACTGTCCGTGGGATTAACTCCTAGTTCTCCCAGCACCGAAATGTCGATTTTTAATGAAACATGAATACTAAACGCAATGTAATATGGAAAAACAAAACTAAACATATATGATCTGCTTTTCATGTTAATGAACAGATAACTAAGACATAACCTAGCATGTGAAAGCTATCATGTGATCCGATATAAAATAGAACTCGAGGTAGGGAAGCTGGTAATGCTGGCTCACGGTTACCATGTAACATGGCCCCTGATCCTCAAACCCTAATCAACACGTAATCATTGATCAGTTTAACAATCGTAATCCAAACTCTATCAATCCTAGCCGCTTTCATCTCACCTTCTAGAAACTCATATAATCACACAAACATAAAGACAAATACTTCTACAAACAGGCCATAATTTATCTTATTCAGTCAATAGTCGCCTTCTGTACTCGAGGCTATACCACAAAGTAGGAAAACATCCTAGTCCTAGACTGATCAGACCTAGCGACAACAGCTATTCCATTCCCCGTCTCATGACATAACCGTACACGAGAAACTCTACTATGCGACCCCCTAAGCAGAGATGGCTAGTACTTAAGCTGGCTCCAGTCCCAAAACGGATCAGGCAGCCATGCCCCGACTTGGAGATAAGCCCCCCCAGGCCGTGACACAAAAGCTATCAAGCTGTGAACTCCATATGCTCGTTAAAGATAGTACGTGCCTATCAATGTCATGGTCCAAGCTACTCATTTAGAATTAGTATGGTCAAGACGCCATATACTCATAATTCTCTATGGGTACTTAGTCACCACGACACCAACCATATAATAAAACAGTCACAGGAAAAACATCCTATCAGTCTACTTCATATAGATAATAATAACTATCCTAGCGCCTCATATCTACTAAGGCTGATTATATTAAATAACCGACCGCACTTGAGACAAATCCCCGCCCAGAGTCCCCGCGACGGGTCATCAGTTCACAACGGGGCTGACTAGATCTTAGTTTGACCAAACACGTTTGATCAAACCGGCTAGAAACAGAGTCTTTACCACATAGACTTATATATAAAAGTCAACATATTCATGACATGTTATTTTATTAACTTCTAACATGTGAATTATTATATCATACCCAAACCCGCTTGACTTAAAGGATATTAAATTAAACTACGATTTCGTCTTATAATTTCTAACATGTGAGAAATAATAATTTTATGAAAAACCTTTTTTAATTAAATATTTTACTTATTAACATTTCCCACTTGCTAAATATTACAAAACACGATAAAATGACGATAACTCAAAAACCGTCACAAGTCCCAAAGTGGGACCCACGGGCTGACTTTTGGGCCGAACCCAACATGGGCCTGAATGGGCCCACGGGCCTGTTTGGGCTGTTTTGGCAGATTTTCCAACTTTTACTAAAACCGTTTCCTAATTTTTCCCGCATGCTTTATCATAATTAAAACCCGTCAAAACAACAACCAAACAATCAAACATCGACACAACCCAAAGACCAAAACCCGGACCCACCATGGACCAACCCAGACCGGGTCTGAACCGGCCTGGACCGGCTGGTTTGGTCCGGTTCACAGCCACCCATTTCCGGCCACCACCATCATTCACACCAAATTAATTCTAACATGTTTTAATTAACCAACAACCATTTTAACAACCAATTTAACCATCCATCATACAAAAATCATTATTATGAAAAATCATCCAAATTCATCAAGAACACTAAACAACATAAAAATTCCATACAACATAAAAATCATCCTACTTTTCATGTTACTACTAAAAATCCATAAATCATAATAACATGAACCAAAAAAAAAACAAAAGATGAACCAAAAATAAAAGAAACAAAAACTATGTAACATATATCCGTCGAGTAACTCGGAATCGTTACCTTAGCTAGACAAGTCCATTAGCACCAAAATAAGAAGTATAAACCAAGAAACCCTCCTACTAATCTTCACCCAAAATATACGAGTCAACCAACCTCGCTTCAAAATCTTCCCCTATAAGAAATGACAATAAACACATTATTAGAACTTAAACTTTGATTTTCCATAATTAAAGTTGAAAATGATTTTGTCGGATTTGAAATTAAACCGTACTTGAAGATGGAGAGCGAATAGGAGATTCTAGAAATATAAGTTAGGACGGATTTAATTAAGAAATGAAGGTTTTATGATGATTTTGCTCAAGAACGACGAAGAACAAATGAAGAACGACGAAGAACGAATGAAGAACGATGAAGAACGATTAATTAGATCTTAATTTGATTGATTGTAAAATGAAAAGTTGTTGGTGAGTAATGAAAAGAAAGAAAATATCAAGGCTTAAGAGGGGAAAAAGAGACGTGAGAAACAAAGAGAAATCGGGTCTGTTTTTAAGCGATTGCGGAATTTAAGTTGACAGACCGATAAAGTTACAAATATCTTAGATATTTTTATTAGTTTAATCATATTAATTAAAAGATCTAATATGAGTTGAAAAAAAGTGACATGGGGCGTGTGACTCATGTCAACGTCGGGTTTCGGGACCTAAGTTGACCCGGGAATAGTTAAATGACGTTTGGGGTTAAATCATAAAACCTTATTATAAATTCCGAATAAATTCAAAATAATTTTATTAAATTATCATAAATTCTAATAAATCTAAATAAAAATAAATCAAAAATATTATTTTTTTAAATAAAATTTCGGTCTTCAAACTTATAAGGCGAGTCGGGAAAAAGTCAACGAAAGTCAAAGTCGACTTAAAAGTCGAGAAAAGTCAAAGATGACTTAAAAGTCAAGAAAAGTTTATGACGACTTAAAAGTCAAGAAAAGTCAATGACGACTTTTAAAAAGTCAAGAAAAAGTCAAAGACGACTTAAAAGTCAAGAAAAGTCAAAGATGACTAAAAACGGTCTTTTCATGAAATCTCTCAGAAATTCCAAATACGAACGCGGAATTTCAAAATAAGACTCGGAACAAAATTTCTATTTTAAAAACTTAAGTTCTACTGAAAAGTGTTAGTAAATATTTTTACTAGAAAAATTGGGTACTTTTCGGGTTGTTACATGAGGATTGTGATTGTTGTGTTGATTTCGATTGTTGTTGTTTATTTGATCTCTAAATGGAGGAGGGACATAGGATTGGTTGCTTTGATGTGCAAATCTCCTAGAGTTGGAATATTGGCCTTGGTTGTTGTTGTAAGACCTTGAATGGTCGGGTTTAGGAGGTGGTTGATATTGAGGGGCTTGATACTTGGGGTCCAAGGGTTGACCCCCATAAGAAATCCTCGGGTCTTGATTGGGAAAAGCCTGGTAGTAGGTTTCATGGCGTTGATAGGAGTGCCTTGGTTGATCTTGTAAAGAATAGAAATCTTGTTGAAGATGGTCATCTCTTGAAAAGGAAGGGCACAAGTCATATGTGTGGCCGACACCACCATATGTGTCACAAATAGGTTGTTGAAAGTAGGTCCTTGGAGGAGACCTTGGTTGCTCAAGATAGTAGACTCTAGCACGACTAGGTATCTCCCCTTGGATATGGTGAATTTGTCCCTTGCCTCTTTCCAACCCCAAATTATCAAACTTCTTGGATAGCTTATCCAACTTAATTTTTGTCTCCAACTCAAGCCTAATAGGCCCTTCACTCTTACCTTCGCTCTCTCTCGAACCATAGTTATTCTCCATCTCGGAGATGTTTTGAATGATCTCCGTGATTTCCGCGTTGTTCATCTTGTCGAAATTTCCCCCGGAGGCCGCCACTATCATGTCTCAAAATCGTTACTCTATAGTTTGAAAGAAGATTTGAGTAGTCAACCATTTCGGGATACCATGGTAAGGGCAGGAGGTTAGAAGATCTCGAAACCTCTCCCAAGTTTCACTTAATGTCTCATAGTCTTTTTGTTTGAAAGTTTGGATTTCATGTCTTATTCTTGCGGTATTTGAGGGGGGGGGGGTAGAATTTGGTGATAAAGGCTTTTGAGAGACTAGCCCAAGTGGTGAAAGTTCCCGGCGATACGGCATTGCTAATAATTAATTACATTTGATCTTCATAATAATTAATTACAAAAAGATACAAATAAAATTCCTATTATAAATTTGATCTAAAAATGAAATTAAATTATTACAAACGGTGATACGACATCGCTAATAAAATTACAACCGAATCGGTATTCCCTTACATTACGGGTAATACCGACTAAAATCGTCTAGGTCATACTAGGTACAACTTGCATTAAAAATTAAATAAATGACATTCATTCATTCAACAATAACAACATAAATAAAATGTTGTAAAAATCATACCAAAATTGCCCTTAATACTTATCATGCTCATTCTAGCTCGGTTTTATGGATTTTATCGATTTTTAACCATTAAAAATCAATAATCAACACTTAAATCGTATTTAAGCTCAAACTAATTATCTAAACTGATTTAGAACTCAAAATAAGTCCCCACTAATTTTGTTAATATTTAATTAGTTTGAATTGATCGTATTTGGTAAATATAGAGGTTTAATCATAACATTTATGAAATAAACCCAAAATAAAATATAAAAATCATAGAAATTTGAAACAAAAAATTTTGTACATTCTGGAACATTTTCAGGAACTCTAAAAATCAGAAACATTTGCCTAAAAATTTAAATTAATGTTATGAACAAATAACTTTGAATTCAATGGTTTTATTAAATAAAAACCATTAAATATAGTAAAGTAGTGAAAAAAAAATATACAATTTCACCAATATGATATAAATCAGATTATAAAATGTACCAAAACTTTTCAAGACCAGAAAAGAACGTTTCATTTTTATGATCATAATAATCTCACTTTATTGACTTTTATCTCATAAAAATCAATAATCATGCAAAACTTAGTTACAAGTCACGAAATTTTACATAAAGTATGTACAACATGCATGTGAGATCATATAAAAATTTCATGGCCAGAAGCAACATGCAACTATTTTTAGTTACCTTTTAACATAAAACATGCATATTAACATGATTTAAAGGCCATAAATCAAAATAAATAGAAAATCAAACCCTAAAATCACCAAATTTGACCACAACCATTTTGAGGTCAGTAGGTATGCATGCAAATCAAAAACTTTGTGCAAACTAATTTTTAACACAAATTTTCAATTTTACCCAAGATATCGTATAACTCGATTTTAATGCTTAAAATCAACATGCATGTAACAATTGAGCTCTGATACCACATGAAAGTCCTAGACCTCTAATTAGACTCCTCTAATTAGTTCATTAAATTACATTAACTTAATTATTTAGGATCTAGTTATCATGCATGCAAATATAAAAGCATAAATATAAAGATAAGATGAAATTTCCTTACAATGGAAATTTTCGGCCAAAATGGGGCACAATAAGAACTCCTTCTTATTATTCTTGAGCATATAATTAGTGGATGATCCTCCATAAAACAACCTCCAAAGTAGAAGGTCTCCTTCTTGTTGCACCCAAGATTAACCCAAATAATCTTAAAAGATTAACCCAAATAACCCAAAGTAAGACATTATACTACTAATATTATTGTATTACTACACTGGTAATATGGTATGAATATTAGTTTGCATGTGAGTTTTAGAGAGTTGATGAGTTAGAAAGACAAGTAAGAAAATAAGCATAAAATGAAGTAAAGTAGTGATCAAATAAGAACAATCATTGTCCTTATATAAAGGCCTTTGGCCGGATCCCATGATCTCAAAATGAGCCTTATTTTGCTTATTTTAATTCTCACGCAAATAGGTAGTGTGTAGGATTATACATGATCATGTTCTTTTGTCATAATCATGTGTTGTAGTGAGTGTAAAGAAAACAACCATCATTATGTTTTCCACTACATTATTTCAGTCCACATGGTAAAATGTGGTCCATTTTGATTTTTGATATTTGTACCACAAATACTTATTAATCATATGCTTAATTATCTTGTATAATTAAGTGTTTAATTTGATCATATAACATTTATAGGACTCAAATTAATAAACAATATGTACTTAACTTTTAAGTGATATTTTACCATTATATCAATATATAATGGGTCCTACAATGCCCAGTTAATTTATTTTACCACTCTTTGTAAATATAATTAACTAATTACCTCTACCTCAAATATATGCATAACCTCAACTAATTTAATGAATTAACTATTAATCATTAAATTAAATCTTATTTAATCGTATTAAAGTAAGACATAAAATTTATTCAGTCAGTTATCGTATAATTGACTAATAAACTTAACTGGAATGAGTTCCTAACTCAATTAATAAATAACTCTCGTAACTAAACGTACATATCAAATATATGTAATGCCCTAATTAAACTGTATCGTATACAAATAATTAGTATTCTATTTGGGTCTCATCCTATAGGTGTGACCTAAAGGGATCAGTTGATCAACGCTGTCATACGACAATAACGTCAAACTCTAGTCAGCTGAGCGTTATCGATTTACGTTAATAAACTGACGTGGAGTATCAAAATATACTAAGCATGCCACGTATATACCAAATGAGTTTTATTATATAAATGCACTATATTGGAGGACGCTTACTCCAACACACTTCATACTATTGTAGGATATTATTAGAGATACATGAGTATATTTGGTGTATCTTATTATAGATATATGATTAGGAAATATATTATTCATCGAGAATATTATGATTATCGTAATAATATATTTTTCTAATCATATCTATATTAAGATACTCCTAATATACCCATACCCATATATATATATATATATATATATATATATATATATATATATATATATATATATATATATATATATATATATAGAATTAGGATCATGTGAGTCCACCCTATCTTTTTGAGTCCGTGAGTCCAGGATAAAATATCATAAGTTATACTAAACAGTATCACGGGTTATACTGTACAATATCATGAAAGTCCATAGACCTTAATTAGACTCCTCTAATTAGTTGCTAAATTACTTGTTAACTTAGTATTTAATGATCTATGTAACATGCA
>JAIUZE010015746.1:18943-29945 GCA_022085475.1 Heliosperma pusillum | reverse complement strand
AGACAGAAATAAGACCCCACTAAGATCCTTAGTCATGTTAGGACTCCCATAGTTCTTTTGGTTTGGTGGTACGGGAGTTAGGGTGATCTTCTTGCTTCCTTGCTTGAAGGTATAGGTATTACTCCTTCCCTGATGCACTGAGCTCTTATCAAACTCCCATGGTCTGCCTAAGAGTAGATAGCAGGCATCCATTGGCACTAAATCACAAAGAACCTCATCCTTGTATACCTTCCCAATTGAAAAAGACACCAAACATTGCTTGTCTACCCTGACTTCATCTCCCTTGTTTAACCATCTCAGCTTGTAGGGTTGTGGATGTATGGGGCTGAGTGCTTAAGTTGAGCTTGCTTACCATAGTAACATATGCTACATTGGTGCATCTCTCTCCATCAATAATCAAGTTACACACCCTCCCTTGGATGGTACATCTGCTTCTGAAGATGAGTGACCTCTGGACCTCTTCTAGGGGTGTCTGGTGGGAGTGCATAACCCTCCACAACATCAAAGTATGACCTGTGTCAGGGTGTGCTTGGACCATGGCTTTGTCTGAGTCTTCCTCAGGGGGCTCCTCTTCCTCCAGGACCTCCTCCTCCTCATACTCCACTAACTCTTTCTTCTCCCATGTTTCTACTTCCATAATAGTCAATATTTTTCTTAAGGGACAGTCTTTTCTAAAATGGCCATAGCCTTGGCATTGGAAACACTTGACCCTATTCTCAGTCATGGTGGTGTTGGGCTTCTGCCCCATGATGCCCTTTCCTTTATCCAAGGTGGGTGGGGGTGCTGTTTTGGTTTTTCAGTGATCTTAATACTACTATAAGCTCTGGTCTTAAATGGTTTGACAAGTTTGGGTGTAGCAGGTTTAACCTTTCCATTTTTCTCAATTCTTAGCGACGGGTTAAAAAAACTGATAGCGATATTTTGTACTAATTTATCCCTCGTTTTAGCTCGATTTCTATATGATTTATGCACTTTGTTAAGTGATTAACGAGCTAACATTGCTATTCTAGTTGTTTTGCGTACTTTGTCTCGTTTTATAGGAAATGAAGCGGTTTTGCTATATTTTCTTACTTTATGGAGCAAAGGCACTAGAATACAAGTTTAATGAGGAACCGATGATAGTCAATTGACGATTTGACTACGATTCCGCTACATCCTTCCTCAAGTGGACTCATCTTGGACTTTGACTTTGTTTCTCAAAGGAAAACATCAACCCAAGTCAAAGGAAGACTAGCCCAAGCCCAATTACGTGCTGCATTGACCAAGACCAAGGCATAGGATTCCGTGCCCAAAGGAGAAATTGGAAGAGACGAAAGAAAATCCATCAGGGTTACATACCCGATCGGATTACCACATACCCGATCGGGTATGTCTGCTGATGAACGCTTCTTGGCTCTTCTTCTACCAATCATTAATGGAGTGCTTTATTGCTTTGTCTAGGGTACGAATTTGGACGCAGATGATCAGCTATGCAGCCCTATAAAAGCCAAGGATCATCTCATGAGAAAGACACACAATTGAAACACAATTAGCACACAATTTAGAATAACACCACACAACATTACTTATTTTACATCTTTCTTTCATATAAGTTTCAGATTATAGTTTATAGTTTATGCAATCTTAGACTACTTTTATAGCAATTTCCAAGTACTTTTCTAGTGTTTCTATAAGCATTTGTCATTATATTGGGTTGGATATTTGTTCTTTGCTTTCTTTCTTACATAATTGTACTCCAATCCCGGTAATTTCCTATCCTTTATTTACGCAATTTCCGACATCATTGTTTTCATCGTCATATTAAGTTCATGAACTATAATCTCATTAGTCTTGTTTTTATATTATTGTTAGTAGGAAATCCATATAAAAGTAATCAAGTTGAAACCAAAATATCGTTTAATATGTCATATTCTATTTTGCCTGATCATATAATAATCATCATAAAATTCATCATTAGAATCATTACTAATATAATCTTGATCACCTTAATCATTTTAGTACTTTTATTTCGTAGTCTAATTTTACTTATCATTTTCCTCTTAATTTATTTAATCACATAAATTAACCGAGTAATGTAAGATTATCATTATGTAAATATAATAAATAAAATTGAAATATTGAAATGATTTGCTAGTTAGAATGAATTGAAAGAAGAGTCGATACCAATAGAACCATCTAGTTTGTTTCTTCCTTTGGTCGTGTCAAATTCTATAACTTTGTTTAGTGGCCATAAACAATTGTTTGTATTAGTCAATTTCCGTCTTAGAAACGAGAGTTGGGATGGGAATTAGGACTGCCAATAGGGGTTTAGTGACCTAACCAGGCTGAGAGGATGTTAGGACCCATTAAAAAGTCGGTACGAATCCGAGAGGAATATACCGCTACAAGGCTTAGACAATCATAGTAATTCTAATATTGGTATCAATAAAGCTTTTAAATCATTTGACATGAATTTCTAATTCTCTATATCAATTTGATTAGATAGTTTATTTTATCGTTTTAGTTAGTTTATTTTACCGTCATTTTATTACCGTTCTTAGATAGTTTATTTTATTGTCGCTTGTTAGTTTATTAGTTTTTTATTATTTTAGTTAGGTAGCTTTTCAATATTGTATTTTAATTATCGTTCTTAGTTAGATTTAATTATTGTCATTTTCCTTTCCGTCAAATAGATTAGTTCATTTTATCTTGCAATTTTATTATCGTCATCAATTAGATTAGATTTATTTTTATCGCAATTTCCATACTTGTCATTTAAATATCGTCATTGTATACTTGTTATTTTATTTCATGTTAGTAGTTTAGATAATCACCTCAAATAAATCGAACTTAAATAAAAATCACCCCATAGCAATTCATAGTTAACACGTACTCCCTGAGGATCGATCCCTACTTCCCTAATTACATTCTTTATGTTGTTAGCCTAAGTGTGGGTAATTATTTTTGTATCGGGACTGCGACACAACCCGGTCACAAATCATCATAAGACCAGAGGGGTTGCATTCTAACCTTAGCAGCAATGTTTTTGTCTAGTCCCTCTAGGAACCTAGCAATTCACTGTTCTGGTTTTTCATTTACCTCACACTGCAGTGTTAACTGCTCAAAGTCTCTCAGATAGGCCTCAACAGGTCTATCTTCTTACTTAAGTTTAGACAGTTTAATAAAAAATTCTTGGGTATAGTCCTTGGTGACAAACTTACTCAACATTTTCTTCTTAAGTTTGGACCAAAATCTAAGGGGTTCTTTTTCTTTTTTAAGTCTTTGATGTTTTAGGTTATCAAACTACAAAGAAGCAGAGCCTTTTAACTTTTAAAACAACAACCTAACGTACTGGTTTAACGCTCCCCACTCAATTTCAGATCACCTCGGTCTGTACGAGAAGTGAGTGGAGCTGATGAAGACTTATCTTCATATCATTCATATAGTAATTTGCCATGAAAAGGGCAAAACCATCATGAAGTGAATGGAGCACACGATCAATAATGATCTTCTCATCGATTTTACAACCAAGAGCCTCCAGCTTCTCGACATTCTCGATCATAGCAAGAATGTGTGGGCTAACCGCTTGGCCCTTCTGGAGTTTCGCTTCAAAGAAGCGACAGGGGTACTCATAGCTAACGATCCTCGGAGCTTTCGAGAACTCGTTAGAGAGAGTGGTGAAAATCTTGTTTGCACCCTGGGCTATGAATCGCCTCTGCAAATTGGATTCCATTGCAAAGATGAGTACGTTCTTTAACGCCCCCGCCTCCATAACGAAATCACTATAAGCAAGTGATTCATTTGCTCCTGCATTGGGGCCTGGGTTAGTTGGTAGTGGCTCAGTCAAGTACTTGAGCTTACCGTCAGCAATGGCAGCATTCCGTAATGCCGCCTCCCAGTCCGCAAAGTTTGACCCATCCTTCTTCAGTCGCGTGGACTGATTCATGTTGTCCATAAAGATCTTTAGCCAGGACTCGCGAGCGAGTGTAGCACTTGGCATTGGGTCGTCTGTACGTCCAGCCATTTGTTATTTTCGCAGTTATATCTTTATATAACGGATTCAAGAAACTGTGAAAAGAAGAAAAATTATGATAAGTTTCATCGTTTTAAAATTAAGTCTTAATGCAAAAACTGTTTAATGCGATGACTCATGCATTTATACAATTGACCTCCCTCAAGAATTATATAAATGAGCCCAAGACTCAATTTCTGTAAATTGATAAGCCAACCTCTTGGCTAATTCTACCTTTAGAATTCTCGGTCGATAAATTTCTGTAAATTCTATCTTTTAGTCCATTATAATCTCGAGATATTACTCGGACTACAATGTTGAGGTAAAATAGGTCAACACTCACTACTTACCCAACGTAGAAGGGGTCATATTATGACTTCCGACGAAGAAGGGGTTCATAGCAGTTTTTCCTATAAAGACTAATCTCACTTTTCATTTTAGAGGAAGATCCCATCATCTTAAATTTAATTCATTTTAAGTGAACAAATTCTAGCATTTCGTGAATGATTTAGACTAAGGTGATGGCCCTATGAACGAGTGACATATGTATGTCTATGATGAAAATTCAAACTATATGAAACATTTTTCATGCATTTTAGGTGGTTTGGTTTAGGCGGAATATGATGCAGTTATTTAACATGTGAAAGAAAAACAAAAGAACGGAAAAATACGTAAACTATTACAACGGTCCTAGTGTGGCCTATCTACCAAAAAAACAGTAAATACAAGTTTGGAATCCATCCTTATGGACCCGAGAAGCTTGACTTTGTTTCATCTTGGTCCATGTAGCGGGAGTGAGCATCCGATCTCCGTCTCTAGTCTTCTTAAAATTACATTTAAAAATTACAAAATAAACCTATTTACATTCTAATTCCAAAACATAATTAAAAGAAAAATAAAGGAGATTCGAGATCTCAAAATTACAACCAAACCATGTTTTCATCATTACGAAAACATGATTAACTAAAGCCACACTAGGTATTACATTTTTCAACCAATAGCAAAAATACGTAAAATAAACCATTCATTCATTCATTCAACAAAAATGCATCAACTATATAAATTAATACTACAAAACATAATTCATTAATTATGTTGATTAATTATCCAAACCACCATTCAAACCGATCAAAATTATGTGACAATTCCTTAATTGCCCACAACAATTTTAATCTTCCATAATCCATTTTATTTTAAACCTTTTTAAAATATAATCGGGTATCATTATTGTGAACCTTTTCACAATAACAAACAAACAAACATTATCTTTATAATGTCAAAAAAAAAAAAAACAAACAAATTTTTTTTTTCTACGGATCACTGTTCACGTGAACAGTACCAGAATTTTTTTTTTCTTTTCACGGTTTAAACAAAAACCGGAAAAACAAAAACATAAAAAAAAAATAAAACCAAAAGCCTGCTGTACAGGAAAAAAAAAACAGAATTTTTTTTTTTTTATAATGAACAGTAGCAGCAAACGGACTGTTTAAAAAAACGGTTTTTGTCAATATTGCTAGATCGGTACAAAATTCAATATCTAATCGTTATTAAATATTGATTCAAACTAGATTATTCAATTTAACCTTTTAAAATGAACATCTAAATCATGATTAAATCGATTATCCTTATATTCATTTAATCACAATCGCTTTGAACATCATTAAAATTGAATCATTATAAAAAATTATCAATTTAAAACAATGAGACCGAAAACAATAGCAACAACAAAATCAAAACAATTCCATCTTCTTTTAATCTAATCCTTATCAAATTAAAACAAGTACAAATTTATTATATTGAATTTTAACCTTTTAAAATAACAATATCAATAAATCAACAATGGAAAAACAAAACCCTAAAAAAAAATTGAATTCCACGGCCAAAACAAAATCCAGCCGTGACACAAATTTTTTTTTTTTTTTCGGTTTTATCAAATTTTTTTTCTCAAATTTATATTTCATAAAAATGAAAAACATATAATATAATTTTGTAGCCAAAAGCTCTGATACCACTTGTGGGAAATAACAGTTTACATCCCCTTAAAATTTAGGATTATAACAAAATTATATAATATGAATTGCGAGTCATAAATATGAAAACGATGTAAATATAGAGAAAATGAATTAAACCTTTGGTCCTTAGCAAAATCGGCCTAAGAACAGATATCAAAGTAGATATCCTCCTAATTGTCTCACCCAAGATTGATTGAGATATGCCCTTCTCCTTTGCTAGAAAGATAATTGAAAGTTACTGTTAACTTTTTTAGGTTTTTGTGTTTTGTGTGATGGAGGCACAAGTGAGTGAAGAAATTAGGTTAGAAATTTTTTCCTCTTCAATCTTAATCCCACGGCTCCTCTAGGTATTATATGAGGAGATTTATTCTCCTCAAATAACTACCCATTGACCCGAAAAACCCGAGTGTATCTGGACACTTTTTCCGGTCATTTTAGCTTCTAACATAATGTAATATATTATAATCGTCATTAGTCAAAGACCGACATTATAATACATCATTAATTATAAATATCCGTATATTTATAATTTTCCAATTAATTATAACGGTTTATGTTTAATTAGCTTACATTATATACAACAATTAAATATGACCTTTTATATTCAATTTACGAATTACAGTTAATTCGTCTTAGCTAACATTATTTAATCGTTATTAAATAATTATATCATCATCACATTGACTAACCTTTTAGTCAAAAACACCGACTAACCTTTTAGTCATTTAATAAGGCATCAATATGATTATTTTCTCAAATAATCACATCTCTCAATCACATCCTTTAGGTGTGACTTTTAGGGACCAGTTGATCACCGCCATCTGTATGACGATAACGTCAAACTTATCTAGCAAGCCAACCGTTATCGATAAACGTTAATCAACTGATTACAATACAAAGTATACCCTGTGAACCTACGGAGATTTATTTATGTTATTGCACTAACTGTGGAGGACACTGGCCCCACACTCTTGTAGTAGGAGACTACCACAACTCATGTAAAGAGCCACTTCTCGTGTCTCAAAATCCATGCTATCAAGTAGAACTTGGCCCATGTAATCCCAATCAATGACTTGTCCGAGGGACATGAGATGATCACCATAGTTATAAAACCGGTTAAGATAGTCATGAAAAGGCTCATCCTTGTGTTGTGGGTATAAGAATCCATAGTTATTCATTATGTAAGGCCAAAATTAGATAGTTTCAATACCTGAAAAAGGAACTAAAACTACAACGAAACCGTGAGAATGGTCTCAAGGAACAAGAGTTCCTTGAGAGAAAAGAAAACAAGATAAAATTCAACAACTAATAGAAATAAAACCGTACTCCCCGGCAACGGCGCCAAAATTTGTTAGGCTATCGCATACCTAATCAAAGATAAATATCCTAGACACAAATGAATGTAGTAATAGGGGTCGAAAACAAGGAGACGGGAGTTGCTATACAAGTTGTTATGGGGTGAATTCTATCAACGTCGGTTATCAATTGGTTTGGTTGGGTTTATGAAACAACAATAATAATAAAGGAAGAGTCTAGGGAGTTCGTGTCACACATGCAAATTATGTAAATGCTCAAGTCAAACTAGGAAATTGATAATAACGATAATTGTTTAGGCTAAAGACACCCACCTCTCGATATTAGTGTCAACCATAGATCGGGTCCTAACGAACTCTCGCTTTCGCTAGGTCGATATACTAACACATGCTTAGTCTAATTCAATTTTGTGCCTCTCGACTTATAGAAAGAATTAACGAATATAATCAAGGATTGTGATCAATAATCAAAGTCTAACAATACAATGCAAGCATGTGATAGAAACAACTATTTGATATCATAACATCTCATTTCAACAATTGCAAATATTATTTATGCATGACTTACCTAATTCCCTAGATAAACTAACTACTCTTGCATAATGATAACTAATCTAATGACAAATAATAAGTAAACATGATAACTAACTAATAATGGAAATGACAAAGGAAATAACAAAACAATACAAGAAATAGAATTACCTCAACAAAGGAAATAAAACTTGGAATTGAAGAACACAATGGAACCAAATAACTTGCAAATGAACTTGTAATATAAATTGAAATACTAAAAGGAATTATTTGTAACAACTAATGAAAACTAAACTATTCTAAACCTCATCTAATGACTAATGATATTATGTAAAAGAGTGTTTTTAGATTGTAGAATGATGTACAAGATGATAAAAAAAAAGGTGCCTCTAAGTGTCGAGGTCCCTCTCCTTTATATAGGGAGAGGGACTTGAAACGTATGCATTCACAGACCCCAAACCCCGATCGGGGTTTCAGTAACCCGGCTATATTTGCTTAATTGTTCCATTTAATGCTTAAGGAATTCTAAGCTATGCCTTTAAGCACCTTAATTCTCCGGTTAATTGCATAGTTTTGGCATTTCTTAAGCATCCAAAGGAGCATCCTATGTTGAGTTGTGGACTCCTTAAGTTGGGCTTCATTTTGGTTTCTCATTTGTATATCAATCCATTTCACAAATCTTCATGCTTGGGCTTGTCATTCTCCATACTATCCTTCCATGACTTCCATTAGCTTAGTGAACTTTGATGCTTGCTAATGTGCTAGGAAAAACCCTCTAAATGCTTTGATTCCTACAAAATGTAACAAACGCAAGCAATACACCTAAACACGTAATTAGGTCACAAATATACTAAACAAAGTATAATAATCATGTAAAATCGAGCTAAATTAGGGAGTTAAACTATATATAAAATGGACTCATCAACACCTAAGTTTGTTTACTACTAAATCATACTCATCTTTTTGTTTATCAAATTCAATAAACTCGGCAACCCCTATTATAAATCTAGCGATAGGACGTCTTTTCTTATATGGTCTTTCTTCTTACATCCATGTACGTTGCAATCTCTTCATTTTAATTTAAACATTAACCCACACAACAATTACAAATTAAATGATTATATTACTAACTAACTAACATATAACATCACTAACTAATATTATTAACATGCTAAAACTAATCAAACAACAAAACTTCCAACACAAATAAGAGTGTTATTGGTGGTAGTGGAGGGTGGTCGCCGGATTTTAGGGCTGAATCGTTGGCTTTGATGTTTTTCGAAAGAGTAAAGTAAGATAGTGGTATTCCTGGTTCGCAAAATCAGAATAATATGTTGATTGGTGACTGACTAAAAGCGGTCGCCAAATTGGCGACTGAATTTAGTCGCCAATGTGCTTTTCAGTCGCCAATTTGGCGACTGAAAACGGACGCCCGAGTTTTTCCCACAAGTTCTTAGGAGATTATGTGGTCGCCAAATTGTCGACTACCTTTAGTCGCTAGAGTACATTTTTAGTCGCCAATTTGGCGACTAATTTAATCAGTCGCCTTTACGTAGTCGCCCGAAACAAGAATTGTTTTAGTGGCCCTATCTCAACCACATAACTCAACCATGATACGCTCGCACACCATATTCTCTTAAAATCCTCCAAACGACAATGAACCATTTACAACATCAAGCACACCATAATTATATTTTTCAACCTCCTCAGCCCCCCCCCCCCCAAAAAAAAATTAAAACATCAAAATACACATGTACATGCGTAAAAATAACAAAGAACTTCAACAATCACGACTGATAAAGCCCCGCCAATTAGGCTTCACTCTTTAACCCATCACACAATAGCTAACAAAACAAGAGCAATAAAATACGGCATCCATACGCATGCCCAACACATACTTACTGCAAGCCTTCCAGACTCGATACTCTAACTGACTCACAGGGACTCACATCATTAGGGTTGAGCAAAACCGGTTATCCGCTCCGGTTTGTAAACCGGAGCGGATAACTGGTTTTAAAAATCGGTTTATCCGCACCGGTTTCATAACCGGTTCTATCTTTCTAGATAATAACCCTTTTTCAGTTCAACTTTTTTATTGATTTGATGACTTGCTTTTAAACTGATTTCTCTAAACTTGAAAAATGAATGGAGATTTGGGATTTTTTTTTTGGACTGATTCTTTGCTTGAAAAATTGAGTATTTTCTTCTCTTTTTTTCTAAACAAAATAAACCGGTTCATAAACCGGTATCTGGATTGTATTTTTATGACTCGAATCCGTTACGGTTTTTCAACAAAAAAACCGGTTTGGTTATTCGAACCATATGACCGACAAACGTACCACTTAACGAATGACACCATTACATAATGAAAGATTATATCAACCATGATAAAGGTAACCTAACTCGACAGGCACACGACACCAATACCACAACCTAGATCACTGACCAACTATACAAGTAACGAACACTTATCAACCAAAATAATTTTAGCAAGGAAACTAGGACCCACATAAATCCCACACAATTATAATTTATCAATCTCCTTGTTAACACGAAGACTAACCCGAAGACCATTACCCTTGAAACAGCCTCTTTACTCAACAATACCATTCGTTCGAATAATACTATAGTCTCCTCATTACATCAACCCAACACTTTAGACTTCCAATAGTCTTTGTCGGGATCTTGGAGGTCACCACCTACATAAAGATCATAAAAGATGAATAAAGTTCATCTTGAGAAAGACGGGAAATTTGAAAAGCGAGAAAGACGATGATTTTAACATCCCAAAGGATAGAGGAAGGTAAGGGGAGAAGAATGAGACGAACTTACGTGAATTCTATCAATTAACGAAGGAGATACGGAGGTTCGAAGATTGAAAAATGGATGGAGGCAAGGGTTTTGATCTTTCTTAAAGAGGAAGAAATGTGTGTTTGTGTTTGAGTAAGAATAGGTTAAGGAGTATGAGTATAAGTAAGGAAAAAGTCAACCAAAAGTCAAACTCGCCTTAAGACGGGATTCTCATGGAATCTCGCGGAAATTCCAAATACCAACTCGGAAATTCTAAATTCGACTCGGAACATAAAATTATAAATTAAAACTTAAATTCGCTGAAAAGATTTCGTAAAATATTTCTACTAGAAAAATAGGGTACA
>JAIUZE010015746.1:0-18923 GCA_022085475.1 Heliosperma pusillum | reverse complement strand
ACGAAAATGCCTTGTTTCATCAAAGTCGACTTTTGATAATTATCGACTATCATTCTAATTCATCAATACTCATGTAAATACTCAATAAACAACATCCATCAACAATAATACAAGTCATAAGCTTACTAACTATAATCTAAACATGGTTTCTATCCTAGAAAATCACATAAAACACGTAAATGATATCGAGTAACCCTTCACCGTTACCTTTAAGCGTCTCTACTAATCGTCAAGCTCCTCTTCAATAAGGTAATAGTCTCTGTCGGGATCTTGGAGGTCACCACCTACATAAAGATCATAAAAGATGAATGAAATTCATCTTGAGAAAGACGGGAAATTTGAAAAGCGAGAAAGACGATGATTTTAACATCAATACGGATAGAGGAAGGTAAGGGGAGAAGAATGAGACGAACTTACGTGAATTCTATCAAGTAACGAAGGAGATACGGAGGTTCGAAGATTGAAAAATGGATGGAGGCAAGGGTTTTGATCTTTCTTAAAGAGGAAGAAATGTGTGTTTGTGTTTGAGTAAGAATAGGTTAAGGAGTATGAGTATAAGTAAGGAAAAAGTCAACCAAAAGTCAAACTCGCCTTAAGACGGGATTCTCATGGAATCTCGCGGAAATTCCAAATACCAACTCGGAAATTCTAAATTCGACTCGGAACATAAAATTATAAATTAAAACTTAAATTCGCTGAAAAGATTTCGTAAAATATTTCTACTAGAAAAATAGGGTACATTTCCGGGTGTTACACTTTCTTCCTTCAACTCTCCTCGATCGACTAAATATATAATCAACCGAGGTCTTTTGGCTTGGCACATAGTGTTGGTCATGACTTTGGCTTGATAGTGAACGGTTTCACGCTTCCCATGCAAGAGCTTCCGTCCCGTTCCTTCCATTCTCCTAAATGCATGCAAAGTGGACTGTTTTGGCTCGGTTTCCGCTACTACACAGCTTGTACCTACAAAATAGTAATGAAAGTACAAAGTAGCCAAATAGGAGCATATGGTGACATAATATCACCTAAATGACATAGAAATGCGCGTATAAATGGACTAGAAAGTCTATATAAAATACACGCATCAAACTTCCCCAAACTAAACCTTTGCTTGTCCTCAAGCAAACTAAACGCAGCTATATGGAACAAAATAAACCTAGGGGAATGGAGTAAGTCTCAGAGCTAGCTACAAGTCAATATTAAACAGTTCAATGCACTCATTCAATCATTACAAAGCTTAATAAGAAAGTGAACGAATTTATACAATCTTTGAAATAAATTCGACTTTCGACCTTGCAAGGGTCAATCAAATTCGGACTCTCATGGGTCACTCTTCTCTCGACAAGCAAATGGTAAGTAAATATGTATAAGAAGGAGAGAAGAAAATATAGCCACTCACCTAGACTACGACCGACACAACATGCATTGCTAACTAATATGAAAGATGATTCAAACACCGTACACACGCATAACCACCGTTCAAGGACAATCACGTGCCGAACAATTGCAAAAATATGGATATGTGAGGCTAATTGGTAAGAAGGGGCAAAACAATTAATGGAAATGTGAGGGTAAATAGCCAAGCTAGTTTCTAACAAGACCGCAATAGAACTCGTTCCATTCTTCCAACTATCAAAATTAAGCTCGATGCCTTAACATATATAGGCATACACAACACAAATCCCATAAAACACCTCGACAAAATAATGATACGCATAGGAGGTGTAAACAACAGAACTTCAGCCAATTATTTTTTCAATATATTTTTTTCATTTTTTCTTTCTTTTCTTTTCTTTTTCTTTTCTTTTTCTTTTCTTGGCTGACTGAGGAAAAACCTCTCGATCGAGTAGAATAAATCACTCGATCGATCGAGGTAACAACTAACAAAATCTGCTCGATCGAGCTGAAATCTACTCGATCGAGTCACTCTTAAGCACTTCCCTTCTTTTTCTCACAAAAACCCCACTCCAATCAATGAAACGAGCCAACAACTGACACAACGGTAAAATATACCTCGACTACTAAACTAGCTCGGCAAAGGTAGGCTTAATTTAGAATGTAGTTAAGGGCAACAGGCAGATATGGCTTTATGTGGAGTTGATGGGGTAAAATGAGGAAAAGGGAGATGCAAATATTCTCAAAACACGTGATACCGACCACAAACCCAATGCGTGCAGGCAATAAGAAATCAAAATTCATATACAAGCAAATGACATGAGATGTGGGGAGTAACTACTCTCATTCCTAGATGAACTGGTCATAGATGTCACCAGTTATAGGCTCTAAAATCTCAGAATATATAAGTAGTTTGCCAAAATGTTGAGTCAAGTCTAATAATCAAATTTAAATTCCAAGACAAAATTCAATAGTTCACTACTTCGATTTTATTAAATAAGTCAAGAAAGGTGCAAAGAATAGCATAAAATAAACTTGTAGTGCATTTTCATCATGAACAAGACTCCAATCCGACTCAACTAAATGCAAAAATAAACGTGATATTTTTGATATTTTCAAATTTTTTCTAATTAACATGAATTGTAAACGTGAATGCAGTACAAATGCAAATGCAGACGCAAAAGGATGTAAAACACTTCCCCAAACCAAAACAGACAATGTCCTCATTGGCTATAGCACAACAGCATATAAGGGAAAGGGAAAGGGAAAAAAACAACCTAATACATGTTCCTAAGGGAATGAAATATATGTAAGGAATGGAAGAAAAAGTAAACAGAAAAACTCACAAGACAATAGTTTCCCCAAACCAGAATAGACTGGGGGTCGATCGAGTAGTAATTCTACTCGATCGAGCACATCTTCAGGTAAAACCGCTCGATCGAGTAACTCTGCTTTGCTCGATCGAGCACATCTTCAGACATCACCGCTCGATCGAGTAACTCTGCTTTGCTCGATCGAGCACTTTTGCAATTGCACAGCTTTCAGTTTTGAGCAATTGTTTTCCGCTTCTTCTCCTGCAAAACCGATGCCAACCGATACCCAAAAAATAATACCAAAAGAAAGTCTAGCAGGAAAAATAAATTGTCTATCTAAACTACGGATTATCACGTGATAGACTAATTGTCTAACGAAAACGCGATAAATTGTTTTTACAAATTGCACGGGGTTGCAAACCCGGCTAGTAACCAAATAGGTTCTTGACAAGGCCATCGTCAGGCCTTTGACTTGCGGAAGTACCCTCAGCTGTGGTAATTTCCGTCTTCTTTTTCCACACATGCGGTCTTTGCTGGGAGTCTAGCTCCACTTTTGAATCGCTCGAACATGTGTGAACTTCTTCCATCTTCGCTGGTACGGTAATCTTAACAGTGAAGACGGAATCAGGAGTACTCAAGTCTTCCTCCTGAACAGTCTTATCTATCCCTCTCTACCTGCGCATACACAACTACAGAGAGAAAGATAAGAACAGTCTTAAGGAATTAGAAATTCCTTAAGACGAGACAGAAATAAATAACAGAAAATTAAATTGCCTCCCCCGCAACGGCGCCAACATTTGATGCGTGTCGTTATGCACCAAAAATAAAACCTAAGTCTACTAACTAAGAAGATAGCGGAAGTAGGTCGATCTCCACAGGGAGGAAACTAATTAACTGAAATCTAAATCTGTCGGTAACAATCTAGGGGGTTTTGAAATGGTTTTAACTAAACTAAATAAGATTAAAGGAAAGAGAAATTAAGGAAGAAATAAATACGAACTAAATCAGATAAAGAGGGAATATGCCAGGATTCGGTCTACTGCAGCATCGGCATCTATGGTCAACTAAGTCAGCCAATCTATCAATGAGAAGGGCAACGGTTTTCTCCTCTCGGTCTCAAACCACCCTAGGGATTTTCCTAATTAACTCTTGTCCTCTTAGGAGTCACCTATCAATTCTAAGCAAGCCTTCCCTTCCAATCTCTCGATCCAGGTCGGGGTTAACTACCTAGCCTAGTCTCCTGCGTATACTCATTCGACTAAACCACAATTAAATTGCTTAGACCGATTCTCAAATTCAAGACTAACTAAAATAACCTATCCTAACATGCCTCTACTACAATTTCCCTCATCCCAACATACAAAGAAATTAGCTACTCATGTTATTAACGATGCTAACTAAGACGATTAAACATATGACATTAGACATAATAAAATGGCAATTAACAAGCATGAATAATAACGCAGCAGTAATTAGGAAGAGAAAACAGTAATTAAGACTAAGGTTAAGGAAGAGAGAAAAGAGAAGTTTACAATCTTAGCAAATCCGGCGTAAAGAACAATCCACGTCGAATAAACCCGAATGTAAACTAAAGATTAAAAATTCAGAAACTAATGAAAGATTATTGTTAATGATTCCGAACCCTAATGGTTCTGAGTCCTAATGACTCCCAATCTGAATAATTCTAACTAATGACTTAAATAGGAGTTTATATAATGCAAAACACGACTCTTTAACCCTAATTAAGCAACGGACTTAAGGCCCATGATAGATTCTACTCGATCGAGGGAACTAACCACTCGATCGAGGACTTTATTGGAGGAAATCACTCGATCAAGTAACAATTCTACTCGATCGAGTAACTTCTTCAGCAGCTACTACTCGATCGAGCACAGGACAGCTCGATCGAGGTCTTTCTTCCTTCAACTCTCCTCGATCGACTAAATATATAATCAATCGAGGTCTTTTGACTTGGCACATAGTTTTGGTCATGACTTTGGCTTGATAGTGAACGGTTTCACGCTTCCCATGCAAGAGCTTCCGTCCCGTTCCTTCCATTCTCCTAAATGCATGCAAAGTGGACTGTTTTGGCTCGGTTTCCGCTACTACACAGCTTGTACCTACAAAATAGTAATGAAAGTACAAAGTAGCCAAATAGGGGCATATGGTGACATAATATCATCACCTAAATGACATAGAAATGCGCGTATAAATGGACTAGAAAGTCTATATAAAATACACGCATCAATCAAGATGAAGAGATGATCCGTATACTGAAGATCTTTGTGAAGATTAGATAGTATAGGTCGTCATTCGGTAACTATTCCATTCGAGAGATTTTATGTTCAAAGTTATAGCTTTAGTCTATGATTTTGGATGATAAAATATTGATGCATGATTTTGGAAATAAAATGTTTTGAAATGTTTTCAAAAGTGAAAGAGTATTTTTATATTTATCAAAAGTTTTAATAAAGAATATATTTATGAGAATCTATTTGTTAGTAATACAACTTATGGGTTGTCATGCTACCTAGGGTTTCTAATATGTTCTATCTCAATTTGTTGTTAACCTAATTAGCCCACCTAGTGTTTGAGCCACCTAGGGTTTCGTGTAAACCAAGGGATTGTGCCACCTAGGGTTGTGTGCCTCCTAGGGTTTCGTGAGCTAGGAATTTTGGCCTCCATAGGTTGTTTCCTTTGTTTACCTAATCTAGGATTCTACTATATCTTTACAACAATATTTTGAGATACTAAAGATAAATATATTTCTATAAGATAAACCAAATAATATTTTGAGATAAAGATATTTATAAAAGATAAGCAAATATTATTTTATGATAAGATGAGTATCTTTATTAAATATTATACTAGGGTTTTAGATCTAGTATGATTCTACTACTATAAATACTCATTCACATATTACTTGCAAAATACACGAAATACACTGCAATCACACGGCACATCTATTTACTAGTATTGATTTTCCAAAATCGTTTTAAAGCAAACCTTTGAGCAAATATTTATTATTTTTAGAGTTTGTTTTTAAAAGAGTCGTGCATCAATTATTATCAATCTCTTGAGTGAAATACGTTATTGGATAATAGTACATCATTATAAGCTTACGATTCTTTAACCGGAATCTGTGTGAGTTATATTGTACTTTCTTATTAGCGTAAGATATTATAGAGTATTTAGCGATACTCACCTTGAGTTATAATCATAGTGTTGATTATACGACTGGGTTGATAATTTTTGTAATCCGTAAAAAGGTACTAAAAATTATTAATCGAGAATAGTGGACGTAGGTTTCAACGTGTGAAACTGAATCACTTCAAAAATCATGTGCCTCTCTCTTATCTCTTTACTTTTTGTTATTTCGTTACTTGTGCTTACTTTGATTAATTAATTAGTTGATTTTAATTCATAAGATCAAATAATTAATTACTTATCATATAAATCGAAAAAGTGGGGCTAGTTTTTAATACTCAATTCACCCATCCAAACATACAAATACATTGACGACCTCTCTCACGGTAAATGCCACGCACTAGCACCGTGTACATGGCAAGTATGATTAAAAGGCATCCACAGTATAAACAATTCCCTGAACGCATACACGATTACATTTCGTATATGTAGACTAATTTCCTCCGGTAGAACGACGATATAAATATCCGGTCCTAGTCTAAATCTGGCCAGACTCCCGAAATCACATTTTCCGGTTTGACATGCGATAAAACATTTTGCATCGAAGACTCGGTCAATCATAGACGCCGAGTACCCCAAATTCGGTCGACATTCACGAAAGAGGCGGAAATGAGCACAAGCCTCACAATAAGCGGTACGCTACATGCAGTTGACACCACATTGCAAGTATACAACATTTGACGGCCGAGTCGATCAACGCAAAGCGTTCGCCTCCCAACAACGTCGTCATATGCCCACTAACACATGCAATTAAGCAGTAAGGATACACTCCCCGTTCCGACATTCCAGCCTTACGAACGTGGAGTCAGCCAAGGGAATGAGAGTACAAATGGAGGTGATATCTTATCATCTTACGGTTCCAACGGTATGTCACAAGTTCAAAACAAGCAAGTAACGAAGGATATATGATCATTTTACGAAAATGGGTCAGTGAAGGAAAACTGCAGTCGACTTTGGGAAACTGGCAGCAAGAAACGCCGCCAGCGCCAGGCAACGCTGCCAGCGTCCTGGTCTGGCAGGCACTAGTCACGCGAATTTCATAATTTCACTAAGGCATAACACAAATATCATCTATCATCACAAATCATCAATTCTCATATCAATTATCAACTAACAACAACCATCATTAACAACACAAATCCTAAGATTACTAATCATATTCTAAATACGATTTCTAACATAGAAAACATATAAAAACACGTAAATGATATCGAGTAACCCTTCACCGTTACCTTTATGCGTCTTTAAACGATTTCTAAGCCTTCCTCCACTAGATAGTAATCCTTATCGGGATCTTGAAGTTCTCCACCTAAACAAAGACGACAAAAGATGAATATAATTCACCTTTGAGGAAGAAGGATAAATTGAAAAGCGAGAAAGACGGTAATTTTATTACCAATACGGATAGAGGACGATGAGAGGGAAGGAATAAGACGTGTTGGAGTAGGTGTCCTCCACAATGGTGCGCCACATAATAAATCTTATTAAGGAATATAATTGGGATATTTATTGACTATATATATGATTAGTCAATTGATTAACGTAAATCAATAACGGTTGGCTGACTAGAGTTTGACGTTATTGTCGTTTGACGGCGGTGATCAACTGATCCCTTTCGGTCACACCTAAAGGATGAAATCCAAATAGTAACTAATTATTTGTATACGATACAGTTAATTAGTACACTACATATATTCGATATGTACATGAGTTAATTATTAGAAATTGAGTTAATAACTCAAATTCGATTAAACTTATTTTTCAATTATGCGATAATTGACTAATAAATTTATATCTTATTTTAATACGATTAAATAAGATTTAACTTAGTAATTAATCGTTAAATTACTAAATTAGTTGAGGTTTTGAGATAGAGGTAATTATTTAATTATATTTACAAGGAGTTGTAAAATAAATTAACTAAGCATTGTGGGACCCATTATCTATTGATATAATGGTAAAATATTACTTAAAATGTTAAGTACATATTATTTATTTAATTGAGTCATATAATTGTTATATGATCAAATTAACACTTAATTATACAAGATAATTAACCATATGATCAATAAGTATTTGTGAGACAAATATCAAAAAATCAAAATGGACCAAACTAGGCCATAATGGCCGGTTTTGGTAGTAGTTACATGGTGATGATTTTGTTCATATTTTTACTCTTTAGTTACTTTTTGAAAGTGACATAACAAGTATAAAACAATCATCATCTTTTCTACAACACTCCACTCTAATGCATGTGATAAAATTAAGCAAAATAAGAGTCCTTTATGGACTAAGTGGTCCGGCCAAAGAGCTTTAAAAATGAGCAATTGTGTTCATCATTTTACCACTTCATTTTTGTGCAATTGTTATACTTCTTTCTAAAATTCTTCCTCTCACTAAAAACTCTCAAATACTAATATTTACTAAGTATTACTAGTGTAGTAATATAGTCATAATATTAGTAGAATAATATCTATCTTATTATCTAGTTAATAATAAGGGTAGATTATTTGGGTTAATCTTGGTGCAACTTAGAGGAGATCTTCTACTTTGGAGATTACTTGTGTTCATCCATATTTTAGCTCAAGAACAACAAGAAGGAGTTCTTGTTGTGCCCATATATATTTCCATATCAATGTGAGGAAATTTCTTCTTTTATATAAATGTCTTTATATTTGCATGCATGTTACATAGATCATTAAATACTAAATTAACAAGTAATTTAGAAACTAATTAGAGGAGTCTAATTAAGGTCTATGGACTTTCAATTGGTATCAGAGCTAGCTTGTAGCATGCATGTTCTTTTGGACATTTTTATTAAAGTTATAAGATAACTAATAAATCAAAGATTTTGAGTTAAAATACGATTCTGACGAATTTTTTTGGTGCATGTATACCTACTGACCTCAAAATATTTGTGGTCAAATTTCGTGATTTTAGGGATTAATTTGCTATTTATTTTAATTTTTGGCGTTTAAACCGAGTTAACATGCATTTTATGAGTTAAAATGTAACACCCGGAAATGTACCCTATTTTTCTAGTAGAAATATTTTACGAAATCTTTTTCAGTAATTTAAGTTTTAATTTATAATTTTATGTTCCGAGTCGAATTTAGAATTTCCGAGTTCGTATTTGGAATTTCTGCGAGATTCCATGAAAATCCCGTCTTAAGACGAGTTTGACTTTTCTTGACTTTTGAGTCGAGTTTGACTTTTCTTGACTTTTGAGTCGAGTTTGACTTTTCTTGACTTTTGAGTCGTCTTTGACTTTTCGTGACTTTTGAGTCGTCTTTGACTTTTCTTGACTTTTAAGCCGCCTTTGACTTTCGTTGACTTTCCGACTCACCCTTTACTTATAATCCCTCATAACCTATTTTTCCCTCACAACTCAACATCTCCTTCTTCCTCATCAAACCCCCAAAACCTAAAACCCTCTTTGATCCGATCTTATAATCATCATACCGCATTCGTTCTTTGACGGAATTCACGTAAGTTCGTCTTATTCTTTCCCTCTTAGCTTCCTCTATCCGTATTGGTAAGAAAATTACCGTCTTTCTCGCTTTTTAAATTATCCGTCTTTCTCAAGGTGAAGTATATTCATCTTATATTGCCTAATTGTAGGTGGAGACTACTAGGAAAGCTTAGTAACCGTTTAAAGACGCGTAAAGGTAACGGTGATGGGTTACTCGGTTTCATTTACGTGTTTTATTTGATTTCTAGGATAGAAACCGTGTTTAGCTCATAGTTAGTAAGCTTATGACTTGTATTATTGTTGATGGATGTTGTTTATTGAGTTTTTACATGAGTATTGATGAATTAGAATGATAGTCGATAATTATCAAAAGTCGACTTTGATGAAACATGGGATTTTCGTGTACTTGAGACCCCAGCCGGTCGACCGGCAGCCGGTCGACCGGCAGCCGGTTAGACCACCGGTTGGGGCACCTGCTGTATATTTTGACACTTTTACGTAATTTTGGAAAATGACTTGGGGCTCAGCCGGTCGACCGGCAGCCGGTCAGACCACTGGCTGAGACACCCCCTTCCTTCCTCTGTTTTTTCAATAGACCCATTGATCCCATCCGGTCGACCGGCAGCCGGTTGACCTGACCGGCTGGGACACACTGACATTTTACATTGATTTTTCATATGATAGTTGGCCTGAGCCGGTGGACCGGCAGCCGGTCAGCCTGACCGGCTGGCACCTGCTGGAGTTCTTTGTGATTCTTGTTTACGGTTTTCATTTATAATATTTCCGATGATTCATTTAACGTATAATTTTACGTAGTGTCTTATAATATTGATATTTTGGAAATATGATATTTCATTCGCTTGTATCACATGTTTTGTGACGGTTTTTGGTATGTCCCACTTTGAGTCGGTTTTTACAAATGTTACGGTTTGAGCACTATTTTGTCTTGTGCTTTGTATTCTCATTCCCTTGGCTACCTTCCCGTTCGTAAGGCTGGAATGTCGGAACGGAGAGGTATCCTACTGCTTAAATGCATGTGTTAGTGGGCATACGACGACGTTGTTGGGAGTTGAACGCTATGCGTTGTTCGACCCGGCCGTCAAATGTTGTGTACTTGCGAGGTGGTGTTATTTGCATGTAGCGTACCGCTTGTTATGAGGCTTGAGCTCTTTTCCGCCTCTTTCGTGAATTGATCTACCGAATTTGGGGTACTCGGTCGTTCATTTGATTTGATCGAGTCTTTTGGATGCGAAACGTTTATTCCATGTCGAACGAAAAAAAAACTGAAAATGCGTTTCCCGTATTCTGTCCAATTTAGACTGGGACCGTATTTTTCGTCCGTCCTACCGTAGGAAATTATGAACATATACGAAATGGTGTATCGTGTATGCGTTCAGGGAAATGTGTATGCCCGTGGATGCCTGTTAATCATACGTATGTCATGTACACGAAGCTAGTACGTTTCATTTACCGGAGATTGTCGTTGTGTTTCGTTCTTGAATGCGGTGATTTTCATGACATTACTTCATGGTCTTTCATGATTGGACAACCCGTCATTGTCTTGGTTCGTGAATGGCTGATACTATGTGTTGGATTTAATTTGATCATCGCATGACTTGACTTGTTTGGTCTGTCGAGTCTCAATCTTATCAATTATATGCCACTAACGGTGAGATGTAAGCCCTAGTGAGTATATAGTTGCCTAAGGGTGTCTTTCCCGAGTCTCTGTATAACATGATGGTTCGGATTTGATTTCCATATGCTCTTATCATTATCTATAGAATTGCCTATCTATTCTTATCGCACCTCACATGTATATATATTTATAATATATATATCATAATCTATAGATATAATATATATATATATATATAATATATATATATATATATATATCTATATATGCATGATTTAACTTTTGTATTTCCTTATATGTACGTTTGATGTGATATGCTGGGAGAACCCGGAGTTACTCCCCACTGATTGTGGCGTTCATGTTTTTCATGAATGAACAGGTTGCTTGCATGGATGGCTTTTTGCTTATGCTATTTTTGGGTTCGGGTGTGAGCTAGCGGGCGTTGTCCCCCCTGGGGGGAAGTTTTCATCCATTCACCTCTAGACGATAGTAAGCTAGTTTTGTTAAACACTTGTTCTTTTGCACATTTTAAAGACCCCCGTCTGCTTTGTTTATTTTCCTTACTTACGTTGTAATATTTTTTACACTTCACTCCCTCGTTTTATATACTTGCATGTTAAAGCATTTTTAAACTAACCTAATTTCCGCATTATAATTCACATGCTTGTTTGTTTTATTATTCCGCATTCGCGAGGGTTGTCACAGTTGGTATCAGAGCATTATCGCTCCCGACGAACACACGTGAACCCTAAACTTAAACTACTTGACCTTGAAATAATAAATGAGAGATGGGTAGACTTAAGGACCTAAGGTGGTAGTCTTTGGTGTACTTGATGTTTGTTAGGTTCTAGCTTGTTTGTTGATTGTGTTGAGTGATGTTATGTTTGTTTGTATCTACCGTTTTGAGGTGGATCATTGTGTTACCTAGGAGAGGTATCCTCTACCGAAGATTTGAATATTTACAAGCCTATTTGAAGTGTATTTCTTCCTCATCTATGAATTCTCTCGTCCTTATTATATTATGCTCTCTTCCTTCTATCTAGGTGCTTCTTTCTCTTCCAACTTGTTTGCCTCTTGGAAATTACTCCTGATAGTTCCTCCATCTTACCATTGGTATCCTTACTTTCCTCTTGTAACATTTTTGTGGATGCCATACCCTTTTGTTTGTGGCATATTGTACTTGGTTGGAAGAATTTTAGACTTTGTGGAGTATTAATGTTTGTTAGAATGATTTTGTGATTTGAGAAAAATGGTGTAGATCTTAATTCACCCTATGTTGATGATTGGTTGTATCTCTAAGGAAGTGTAGTAAGATAAGTTTGATGATTTTAATGCTTGATGCTTGCCATGACTAATGTGTAGATAGTTCATGGTATTTGATGGTGTAAGGTTGAATGAGTTGGCTAGGACTTCTTAAACCATTAGTGATTTAATGTTTTGAGCTTAGGAGTTTAGTAATATTAGAGTGTCTTGAGGATCATATCTAAATTGGAGCTAGTTGTTCTAAGTGAGAATATTTGGATGATACCTTGAGGTGTAAAATGCTTTTGAGACTAAGTGACGTCTTGTGGTTTCCTATTGTGCGTTTGTGAGTATAGGCTTGGTGGAAAAGCATTTGGCTATAGTTCTTGGATTTAAAGGTATGATCTTATCTTATGGTATTGGAGACTCGTTTGAAGTAGTAAGGTTTCGGTAAGTTGAATCATATTACTTGAGGATTATGATGTGAGTTATGATGGAAATACCTTGGGATGTTAATGATGATGTTTGACTTGAGGTTGTACTTTGATAATAATGAACTCGTGGGCTATAGACTTGAAAATGACCGAGAATAAGAGAGTATTTGTTAGTCCTTCAATTAAAGAAACCTTGAGGTTGTGTTGAATATTTGAGCTAAAGGAATGTTATTATACTTGAGTTACAATTCCGCAATTGGGAATCCGGGTGATATGAAAGGATGGATGAATTGGGTTGGAGTCGAATTATCAAATCTAGGTGTACCTTACTTTGATGATTGTGGTACGATGGTCCCTTGTAAGAGACTTTTGTTTGGAATGAGTTGCTTTACAATTTTGTGGATTAAACCTTAAACCTTTACTCGTGCCATCATTCCTTTTCATTTCCATTCTTGAATGTTTTTGTCAAGATTGATCTTTAGACGGAAATCTCCACCAAATACAACAACTTTCCCGCCAAATAGTTGATTTGGATTACATAGGTCCCTTAGAAGAAGGTCAAGAGATTCTACATTCTGTCTTCGTGCCATCGAGGCTTCAGCCCAGATTATTAGGCTAGCTGCTTGAATCAAAGCTGCGAGACTACTTTGTTTAGGAACGTCACACGCCAAAGAAACGTCTGAGTCAATTGGAATTTTGAACCGTGAATGAGCTGTACGGCCCGAGGGTATGTTAGAAGCGGCTATGCCAGAAGTCGCTGTTGGTAACACCACTTTGTTCATTAACCTTACCTCGGCGTACAATGCGTTGTACAAGAAAGTCTTCCCTGTCCCTCCCGGACCATCTATGAAAAAAGCACCTGGTTTTGCTGCTATAACATGCTCCATTATTGTTGTGAAAGCGGTTAGCTGAGCTGCATTAACCATGGAACGATACCTTGTACAGTCTTCTGGAATGGGCGCATCTAGCGCATCAGTAATGTCTCTGGTCCGCCGCAAATCTACATCATCACATGTATCTAAGTGGCCCAACCCAAAGAGTTTTAAAGACTTCCCCATGGCCTCAATGTACTGCTCAACTGATCGGATTGTTAGTTGCTTTATTTTCTGCGGTCTGTCAGGAAACTGTTTGTGGTAATCGTCTGACAAGGATCTATAGTGTGTGTCCCACAGTAATGAAGGGTTCTTTGGCTGGGCAAAAAGCAAAAGTGTTGCAAACAGGCGGCGAAGTGCAATTGGCATTTGCACCTCACATGCTTCAGCCAAGCATAGCTCAGCAGCATCATCATGTTCAAGTATGTGACTTTTTAGGGCTGCTTCTTGAAACGTTGCACATTTATGATTGTCAACAGTTAAAAGGTCGTCAAACGATGTAGGTCCTCGTACATGCAATAAGAGCAGCCGAGGAAATACCGTTCGCCTTCAGACGGTGCCACAAAAACCAGTCTTCCAATCACAAAGACCTTAGTTTTCCTCTTTAGCCATTTTTTTTGGCTAATGTCCCAGCGATAGTGCTCTGTGAACTCAGAATATAAAAGTTTTTGGCAGCCTGCTTCGGTGCTTGTTCGAAAAAACGCAGTTAGGGGTGTTCGGCTGTTCTTGTCATCAGATACAATTTCTTCTAAGTTATCTGTTGGCCTGAGGCATAGTGTTTGCATATTGGGCAAGTGGACCTGCAGCGGCATCGCTGGCGGATGTATTTCAAAAAGGTCAAACCCAAATATGCACCATGCTGCTTCACACGGGGACACCCATCGGCCTGACTGGAACTGTGTTATCTCATCAGCGACTTTCTGCTGCTCACCACCCATAACCAAAAAATAAATCTTGTCATGCCCTTTGTAGATATACTTGTACAAATATTTTACAGCATGTATTGTTGAGCACACTTCAATGTTGAGGTGACAATCAAAGAGGGCTAGCAAATATGGATTGTAAGGTATTACCCATCTGTTATCTAGTTATTCTTTTCGTATGACAGCACAGTCACCAGTGTCCCGTCTTCTATATACAGGGAACCCTTCTGGGCTGTTTGTAGTCTCGGGTGTAAAATCTTTTGGATAACCATACTTGCACTGCCCCAAAGAGTCTCTATGTGCCATGCATGGGCATTTCGGGTTAAGTATGCCACAAGGGCCTTGCATCATATGCTTGAGCACGGCCGTGCGTAGGGAAGGTTCGTTGACCGGCGGTATCTCAGCTGAAACAAAATTGTCGTAGTCTTTTGGGCATTTAAGTCGGTTTCCAGGTTTCAGTATAATGAGAAAGTGGGCATAGGGCAGTCCTCGGTTTTGGAACTCAACGACATAGACATAAGCAGCAACCTCTCCAAAAGCTTGCTTGTCCACAATCTGCTTTTTTAGAGCTAGAAGTTTTGCTCGAAACACTCGTGCGACTATGTCTGGGCGATTTTGAGCCACCTCACCCGGTCCAAGCTCTGTTTTAATCTCAGGCCAGTTAGCATTGCATGGCATGGTCACAAAGAGGTTTGGCTTCCCATATCTGTGTACCAGAGACATTGCATTTAGATATCGCCTTTTCATATCGCGCGGACCACCCAAGAATGTAGGTGGCAATATGACCATCTTCCCAATATTTTCTGCGGAGCACTGACCTGCCTCAACGGTGTCAAGTATACCCTGATATAACTCTGCCCTTATGGTGTCCTGGTTGTGCCGAAAATAATCAAGCCTTGTGTTTTCGATTTTAACATACATATCAACTATGTATTGCTGAAAACAACGTCCAGCTCTTAAAAGCATGTTGCCAGGCCGATGTTGCAGTTTATAGCTGTAATATTGCTTGCAAGAGACAACTTTTTCTTTTAAGCCACCATTACTTTCTATCCCTGCAATAAAAGTGGAGAATGTTAATGTTAAAATTCATTGACATAGCGCGGGCACAACCATAGACAGAGTTACAAACTCATTGACATACAGTCAGGTTGATCAGCTAATATATTTTCAACAGTTTGTGCAGGTGCAAGCGTTGCACTCTGGGGAGCTGGGCCCGTGGCCAATGACTCGCCTTGTTTCTTTTTTTTAAGACCTTGTACCCATCCACATTCAACGCAAGGGAACAGAAGAGGGTACTGCAACGGATCGTAGCATCCATAATAATGCGTGATCTGATGTGACTCATTATCCTTGGTAGTCACAATTATGTGGGGACTATTAGACTGGCTAGATGACGAGCTATCTCACAAGATGACAGCAACCTCGTCAGACGTGGGTGCATTGTATACCCGGTGGTCCAGGACTGTGTCGCGGTTCAGCAATATTTGGGTATGTTCATTTACTGGCAGATCTTTAAGGGAGCGAAAAAAACGTTCATATGGATTGACTTGGGTAATTTTAATTAGGATGTCAACTATGTCTTTTGGTATTTCGTGAAAACAATTTGTTCTATTTACCGCTTCATGTTGGCCATCATAAAAGTAGAGCTGCAAATACTTTGGCACTCCATCGGTTGGCAGCAGTGAAGGAACGTGGTGATAAATTTGACCGTGTAGCTTAAAAACATAAATACCTTTATGAGTTTTAGCATCGATTTGTCCCCCAATAGAGCTGTATGCAAATAGATTACTGTATAGGCGTGCATATTTGCGAAAGTGCACAGCGTCTTCATCAGCAGCAGTGTAGAGCCTAACCAATTCTGCTGGAAATTCATTTGATGGCAGATCAATTGTCCCATCAGCACAGCAAAAAAAGGGGGTTTCATATGCGAGTTTTTTTGCCATGCACTTGTCACACGTTTTACCGGCTGGTAGTTGCAGTTTTTCTATAGGCAAGGGATGGATTGTGTGAGCTAGTGGCATTCCTGACACTGGCCCATAAACAAGCAAACGTCAATCAGTACAAATATTATTACACTAAATACCTATTGAATTTGATAAGCAAGCCAAATCACAAATACGACAACCTAAAAGTAACTGTAATTGTTAGGCAGATTATTAGATGACTCTGAACACATCCAACAAAAATGACGGGCTATAACTTGCAATTACAGATTTATAACTCACAAAACGTTAAAACCTAAAAATCATAATTGTTTTGCACGAAAAACAGGCAACCCTAAGAATAAAGAAAAAAAAACATTGAAAAAACAACTAAATATCTTGGCGATCAACGTATCCAGCAAGTTAAATACAGAATTATATTATGCTATTGCCAACAGGAACTTACTTGACTGCGGTATGCTCATTCCACGAGCCCTCCTCTTGGTTGGTGTTTTTGAGGGTGTGTCTGAGGCATTGCTGTAAAAGCAGAGATATTAGTAAAGCATATGCTAATATATTGGTTTAATATCAGAAACTATTTTTCAGCCCATACCCGATCCCAGCAACATCTGTTTGAGTATGTTGCGGTAAAGCTCTCTTCCCACGCCTCACTTGCGCTGATGAAGGGTAGTAAAGAAAACCATCTTTCTCGGCCAAAGCATCCATCAACTAAATATTCTTAACAGCCCTACAAACACTTTTGGCTGGCTGATAAACATTCCCAGCAGGACCTATTAGCAAATTACCAAGATAACCAATGTTACAACTATTATGGGTACATAGAACAAGGGGGCTGTTGTAACACCCGTAAATGTACCCTATTTTTATAGTGAAAATATTTTACGGATACTTTTCAGCGAAATTAAGTTTTAATTTATAATTTAATTTTCCAAGTCGAATTTAGAATTTCCGAGTTCGTATTTGGATATTTCGCGAGATTTCAAGTAAATCCCGTCTTAAGCCGTCTTTGACTTTTGTTGACTTCTTCCCTTACACATCTCATACTCCCTCATAACCCTAACCTAACTCACACAACTCAAACACATCTCTTCCTTCTTCTCTAAGAAACCCAAAAAAACCTATCTTCCATAATATTTCCAAGCTTAGATTCGTCATATCTCATTCGTTTCTTGCTCAAATTCACGTAAGTTCGTCTTATTCTTCCCCTCTTACCTTCCTCTATCCGTATTGGTAATAAAATTACCGTCTTTCTCGCTTTTCAAACTTTCCGTTTTTCTCAAGGTGAAGTAAATTCATCTTTTATTAACTATTTGTAGGTGGTGACCTTCAAGATCCCGACAAAGACTATTTCTTGATTGAAGAGGACCTTGACGCGGAGTAAAGACGCATAAAGGTAACGGTGAAGGGTTACTCGATATCATTTACGTGTTTTACGTGTTTTCTATGCTAGGAATCGTATTTAGAATATGATTAGTGAGCTTAGTAATTGTGTTGATGATGGTATATGTTGTTTGTTGAGAATTCATATGAGAATGGATGAATTATGATAATAGTTGATGTTGGTTGAATATTGAACATGGATGAATGTTGATGATTTTCGTACATATGGACCCCAGCCGGTCGACCGGCAGCCGGTCAGACCACCGGTTGAGGCACTGGCTGTATATTTTGGTTGTTACGTATGATATTATGCATGATGTTGGTCTCAGCCGGCCGACCGGCTAAGACACCCCTACCTTTCCCTTCGTTTTTCCAATGTTCCCTTGGTCCCAGCCGGGTAGCCGGCAGCCGGTCTACCTGACCGGCTGGGACACACTGACAAATCACTTGGTTTTTCTTATGATACATGGCCTTAGCCGGGTGACCGGCAGCCGGTCCACCTGACCGGCTGGCACCTGCTGGAAGCTCTTTGTAAATTTTGTTTACGATTTTTATTTATAATATTTCTGATGGTTCATTTATCGTATAAATTTACGGAATGACTTTAATTATTAATGTTTCGAATATATGATATTTCATTCGCTTGTATCACATGTTTTGTGACGGTTTTTGGTATGTTCCACTTTGAGTCGGTTTTACAAATGTTACGGTTTGAGCACTATTTTGTCTTGTGCTTTGTGCTCGCATTTCCTTGGCTACCTCTACGTTCGTAAGGCTGGAATGTCAGAACGGGGATGTAACCTTCTGCTTAATTGCATGTGTAGTGGGCATACGACAACGTTGTTGGGAGTTGAACGCTTTGCGTTGATCGACCCGACCGTCAAATGTTGTGTACTTGCGAGGTGGTGTTATTTGCATGTAGCGTACCACTTGTTATGTGGCTTGAGCTCTTTTCCGCCTCTTTCGTGAATTATCGACCAAATTTGGGGTACTCGGCGTCTATGATTGACCGAGTCTTGGATGCGAAACGTCATCGCTTTTCGAATCGGAACACGTTTATTCCGAGAGTCTGGCCAGGTTTAGACTAGGAACCGTATTATTATCGT
>JAIUZE010015745.1:0-37155 GCA_022085475.1 Heliosperma pusillum | reverse complement strand
CTCATGGAATCTCGCGGAAATTCCAAATACGAACTCGGAAATTCCAAATTCGACTCGAAACAATAAATTCTAAATTAAAACTTAAATTTGCTGAAAAGTATCCGTAAAATATTTTCACTAGAAAAATAGGGTACATTTCGGGTTGTTACATGCATGATGGTCAGGTGTGTGACCTGGTAAATTTTTACTTGAAGAAGTACGACCTCTTCAATGTAAATTGATTTTTAAGATCAAAATTTGCATGGATGAACATTAAAATGTTTTCAAAGATAACTTGGTAGGCAAAGAGTTTTGCACCAACCTTAATTCTTTGATCCATTCGAATATACTTAACGATTAAAGCATATCATAATAGTATGATGTCAATTGGACCTCAAGAACCACCTTCTCGAATACGATTCTAGAAGAGGTAGTATATTTTATATTCACCTGTGGGTTCGTAGATCCTAACTATCCTAAGTTAATTTGCAAGCTTAAGAAGATGTCTTAAGTAAGCACTAAAGAGTTGGAATTAGTGTGTCAATCATGTCATAAAATATTTCTCGATATCTCGAGGAATTATGTTTATACATGAAGTTTAGTGGGAGTAATATGGTTTTCATCAGTCTTATATGTGGAGACATATTAATCATTTTAGATGATGGAAGATTTTGGAAAAGTAGAATACATCTTTTAGATATCTGTATTTATGGAGATAAATCTAAAAGGATATTAGCATTGAGTCAAAATTCTTATATTGATAAGATCTTTGACTAGTTCAAGGAAGTTGAACACATCATAATTGAGTCCTTTTGCTTCCGCTGCGGGATCAATTATATACGCTGTGATGTATACTCATCCGACATTTCGCATGCTTTGAGTATGACGAATCATTTGCAATCAAATCCAAGTGAGAGTCACTTGATAGCCATAAAGAACATCCTTAAGTACTTGCGAAGGACTAAAGATATGTTTCATATGTTTGGAGTTTAAAGTGAAGTTCTTGTAAGGGTTCCGACAGACTCAGTTTTCCAAACTGATCAAAGTGATTTGAAATCACGAACTGGCTTTGTTTCAATAGAGATTTTAAGCTGTTTGGGGAAGATTTCTAAAGCAGAAAAATAATATTGGAGAAGGGTCCAATAAGAGTGACATTTTCAAATATAAATGTCATGTACCGCTGGAAGCGTTCCAGGCAGTTGAATATCATTGTGCGGATTTAACAAACGGAAATGGAGTACAAACATTGTATCATATGATGATGCATATGAAAGTAGCTTGGATTCGACATTATTGGAGGGACTAGAAATAGTTCCTATAGTTGTATATCCTATCCCATGATACTGGTAAAACAGTGGGAGCTACATTTAGGCCAAGAGTCCTAAGTCTAGATTCAAACCTAGACGCGTACTCATAAAGTTTTATGTAATATGAGATTACGTAGACAAAGAGAAATAGCAATCAGAACGATGGGAAAGATGCAAGTATTGCTAAATCCATTAGCCATGCATTTTGCAGGCTGGACATGATAGTCATGTCATTTCAATGGGATTGAAATATATACCTGAATTGCTAGAGATTATGAGATATGAAATTATTGATAGCGTATCAATTTTTCCAAATATTTGATAATCACATTCATTGTTAGAGTTTCATTAAAAACTCATTTATTTAGTTTGACTAAATTTTAATACTTTATTTATCCGAATTGGTTGAAAGAAAAGTTGAAGCCAATTCAAGTGAACAGGGTGAACTTAGTGTTTTGTCCCTAGTCACTCATTTGAGGTGACGTCTCGAATACCTTATATTGTAGGTCGATCGAATGGTTTGGTTTCACACCATGGGGTCCATGGAGATACTGGGTCGTTTACATAGACAGACTGTATACACTCTGTCGGACAGTGACATTGTAGAGACCCTTAAACCAATTATTTGATGCCTGGTCGTGGCAGGGTCTTCTATCTTATTCCTATAAGTCGATTCTTTTGACTGGCTACCGTCTATCTGAGTCGGTGCAGTTTCCGATTGGTTTTGGTTGATGTTCTAGGTCGTGCCGTAAAAGGAGGCCGATGGACTTCTTCTGGATCATGGTGATCTGCATCATACAGAGTAGATGGATCACCAGGAATTGTCCACCCACGTTGGGTAAAAACATCTTTAGGACACTCGAGGAGTAGTTACTGTAAATGCGTGGCCACGCTCGGAAAGAGATCTATGGTAGATTTTCCGGTCAGACAGTTACTCTCCCTATCGAGAAAACCACTCTAGATATTGTCAATCGCAAGTGCGACCTGGAAGACACCTTGCGTTGAGTGGGAGATGTGGTAAAGAGACAAGAGAATAGGTGACGCACACTTGTGTCAAGACAGGGGAGATGTTGGAGTAGGTGTCCTCCACAATAGTGCGCCACATAATAAAGCTTATTAAGGAATATAATTGGGATATTTATTGACTATATATATGATTAGTCAGTTGATTAACGTAAATCAATAACGGTTGGCTGACTAGAGTTTGACGTTATTGTCGTTTGACGGCGGTGATCAACTGATCCCTTTCGGTCACACCTAAAGGATGAAATCCAAATAGTAACTAATTATTTGTATACGATACAGTTAATTAGTACATTACATATATTCGATATGTACGAGAGTTAATTGTTAGAAATTGAGTTAAGAACTCAAATTCGATTAAGCTTATTTTTCAATTATGCGATAATTGACTAATAAATTTATATCTTATTTTAATACGATTAAATAAGATTTAACTTAGTAATTAATCGTTAAATTACTAAATTAGTTGAGTTTTGAGATAGAGGTAATTAGTTAATTATATTTACAAGGAGTTGTAAAATAAATTAACCATGCATTGTGGGACCCATTATATATTGATATAATGGTAAAATATTACTTAAAATGTTAAGTACATATTATTTATTTAATTGAGTCATATAGTTGTTATATGATCAAATTAACACTTAATTATACAAGATAATTAACCATATGATCAATAAGTATTTGTGAGACAAATATCAAAAATCAAAATGGATCCAACTAGGCCTAAATAGCCGGTTATGTTGTAGTTCAAAGGTGATGATTTTTGTTCTTGTTTTACTCTTTAGTTACTTATTGAAAGTGACATAACAAGTAGTAAACAATCATCATCTTTTCTACAACACTACACTCAAATGCATGTGATAAAAAAATTGAACAAATAATAGTACTTTTTGGACATGAGGATCCGGCCTTATGGCCTTAATAATGAACAAAAGTTGTTCATTTGATGACTACTTGATTTTGTTCAATTTGTTTAACTTCTCTCTAAAACTCTTCTTCTCACTAAAACTCTCAAATACTAATATTTACTAAGTATTACTAGTGTAGTAATATAGTCATAATATTAGTAGAATATTATCTATCTTATTATCTAGTTAATAATAAGAGTAGATTATTTGGGTTAATCTTGGTGCCACTTAGAGGAGATCTTCTACTTTGGAGATTGTTTGTGTTCATCCATATTTATAGCTCAAGAACAACAAGAAGGAGTTCTTGTTATGCCCTTATAATTTCCATATCAATGTGAGGAAATTTCTTCTTTTATGTAAATGTCTTTATATTTGCATGCATGTTACATAGATCATTATAAACTAAATTAATAAGTAATTTAGTAAATAATTAGAGGAGTCTAATTAAGGTCTATGGACTTTCAGGTGGTAGTAGACGGAGTAGTACCGGTAGTAGTAGATGGAGTTTTACCTTTGCTATTCCGCTTCCGTGCATGCTCAATCACGGATAAGTCTCGTCGAGTTGCCTTCTTTGGACGTCTTCTAGGGTTCTCAATCATCGTTTGCTCAACCACATCCTCCTCCTCGGGATGTAACTGGGAGTAAAGAGCGTCATACATGGACGACCTCATACTCGGATCACAATCTCGAATTTCATCAAATAACTTTTCAAGTTGATCGTCGTCAGTGGATGGCATTGCTTCATTTCCATTGTACTCCAACTTCCTCCAAAACTCATGTAACACATCAAGTGGGACTCGAGAAACATGATGTGACAACCCTCGCGAATGCGGAAATATAAAACATACAAGCATGTGAAATAATATGCGGAAATACGGTATTTTAAAAACCTTTAAACATGCAAGATATATATAACACGAGGTGTGTCAAAATGTTACAAACTAAATACGGAATTACAACAAAGAGACGGGGTCTCTTAAAATGTTAGCAAAGAACAAGTGTTTAACAAACTAGCTAAATTCGTCTAGAGGTGAACTTCCAGGGACAACGCACGCTAGCTCACACCCGAACCCCAAAACATCATATCCAAAAAGGCATCCAAGCAAGCAACCTGTTCATTCATGAAAAACATGTGTGTTTGATTTTATCAATACGGATAGAAGAATAAGACGAACTTACGTAAATTCTATCAAGTAACGAAGAAGTTACGTCAATTCTAAGATCGATATTCAAAGAGGGAAAGTTTCTTAAGGAAGAAGAAAGGGTTTTGTGTTTGATTTTTGTGTTGAATGAAAAATTAGGTTAAGGAAGGGAGTAGTGTGAGTTATGAAGGAAAAAGTCTAAGACGGTTTCAAAGTCAAGGAAAGTCAAACCCGACTCAAAAGTCAAGAAAAGTCAAACTCGACTTAAGACGGGATTTTCATGGAATCTCGCAGAAATTCCAAATACGAACTCGGAAATTCAAAATTCGACTCGGAACTTAAAATTATAAATTAAAACTTAAAATTGCTGAAAGGTATTCGTAAAATATTTCTACTAGAAAAATAGGGTACATTTCCGGGTGTTACACACGATCCGATAGAAGATGTAGTGCACAAGCACATAACAAACCATGTGTGTTCTTGAGGACACACCCACAATCATTTTCAACGCGATCTTCAGTCATCTTGGCGCCTCTTTCAAATTCTTCTCGTAGGACAATGATGGCTTTCTTGGAGAGTTTACAACTTAATCTCGAGAATAACCGAGCAATTCCCGTGAGCTGTTTCGATCTTGATAACTCTAACAAGTGACGGATCTCCATGTGTTGCGTTTCCATCAAAGAATGAAATCGACTGCAAATGCTATCAAATACGAGTTTGGCACTATTCAACCACTTCTTCAAATTTGCATGGGCCGACTCAACCGAGGAGGTAGTAGTATACCCGAATTGTGTCAATATGTTTGTCCTAAATTTGCACCATTTCTCATGGTGTGGCATCCAAGTACTCTGAATATAAGCACCTACCGCGGGCCACGACTTACATAATTTCTCCCAAGCCACATCAAACTCATCTCGAGTCCCCGCCTCCACAACTTTCGCAAATAACTTCGAGCTTATGAACTTAGCCCAAACATCTTCATGTGTGATGTTAAGTGCCTTCGTCTCCACGGCGGCATATATATGCCAAAGACATATATAACAAGTGGGAGGAATTCAGGAAAACAACGGGAATTGCATTTGTCAACCCTTTCTTGAAATCAGTAACAATAACATTGGATTGAACGTCGTCATTGAGAAAAGCCTGTAAATGCCGTAAAACCCAAGTGTATCCTTCCTCGAACTCCTTCATCACAAAAGCATATGCAATGACAAAAGTCCTCCGAACTGGTGTGACCCCAACCATCTCAACAAGCGGAAAACCATACCTATTCGTCTTGTATGTGGAATCTATGATGAACACATAATAGTATGAACGAAACATCTTGACGGCCTCCGGATGAGCCATGAACACGTAAGTCAACTGTCTAGTAGACTCATCGGAAACCCAATACTAAACGTATTTATGCTGAACGACAAGTGCTAACATATGTTTTTCCGGGTTTTTTCCTTCTCTATACTCGGTCCTCACTTTCTGACCCCGGTTGTAGATTTGTCGCCTCGCGAGTCGAGATTTTTCCGGATTCCGCTTGTGTAGTCCCGCGCTAATCATAGCCGGTGGTACATGAGCCCGAACTTGAGCATCAATATACGCCAACTCATCATCATCGAGCTTAGCGTAATATCTATCGTCGTCACAATACTGGAATAAAGAATTATTATGTACTCCGACTCGACCCATGTAAAGTATCCATTGTGGAGGGTTGGCGTTAACTTCAAAAATTTTCAATTTAAATTTGCAATCACGCCATTGGAACAACGTGTTGGCCCTCAATAACGTGTCCCCATCCATATTTTTGGGACGTCTTCCACCTCTACGACATACAAAATAATCAACACGAAGATAAGTCTTGCGACCCCGTCTCTTATTGTTTTCTCTTTTAATGCCAAATCCGAGTCGAAGTGCGGTTTGATATGCCCTATTAAAACTTTCTTGACTTGATATGCATACTCGGTTAGTTTAAGTAAAATTATTAGAATAGTCGACACCATCGCTACCAAAATCCTACACAATTTAAAAAAAATATCGCGTAAGTAATAGCAAAAAAAAAAAAATACAAATCGTCCCAAACCGAGGCTTGGGCGTGTATCATTCACGCCCAAACCTAGGTCTGGGCGTGTATCATTCACGCCTGAACCTAGGCCTGGGCGTGAACAGTTCACGTCCAAACCTAGGCTTGGACGTGAACTGTTCACGCCCAACCTAGGTTCATGCGCGAATGATACACGTCCAAGCCTAGGTTTGGGCGTGAATGATACACCTCCAAGCCTCGGTTTGGGACGTGTATTAATGGTCAAATATTTTTTTTTTGATAAAACGTTAAAAGATAAGAAAACGTAATTCAAACGTAATCATACCTCATGAAAATCGTCACTAACTTCATCGTTGTTGAATTGTCTACTTTGATCGTTATAACCTTCATTGATTGACATTATTTTTAGAAAGACGGTAAAAAACCGTCGTAAATTACTTTGGGTGAAAAAACCGTCTTATGGTGAAAATATCGTCATAGGTGAAAAACTGTCTTTTTATTTTGTTTTCTAATTTTAGAAAGAGGTTAGAGATATAATGTAATAGTGAAATAATGAAAGGGCAATGTTGAAAACTCTACAAATTATCGACGTTATTTAGTTTTTTGTCGACGTTCTTTAACACGACCCTAATAAACCTTCCCTCTAAACAAGCCCGAGTCCCGACTAATCAGACTAGTGTGTCAAGTCATGTTATAATGGCAAGTGGCAACAACTTCCTAACAACTTTCAACTCAAATTTACCAGCCCGCCTTTCAAGACCCATCTCGTTTCTGCACCCAAAGGTTTATTCTTTTCCCCACTTTTCTTCTCCAATTGAGTGTTTTTTTCTTTGATCCAATTTATTGGTTTCAATTGTTTGTTTTTAATAAAACAATGGAAATGAACAAACTTGCCGCATAATTTGGTGGGGCAAGTTTGTTATTTCTTTGTGTTGTACTCTTAATTGCTCTACTTTTAGTGTTTTTAATTCTTAAATTGGTGAAACATTAGGTGATCCGAAGTATAATAGGACACTATTTTTTATGCAATTATGTTTGTTTATTGTGTATTGATTGATGCGATGAATTCTAATTATTTGTGTAATTGTGATTCATTAATTCACGATGGGGTAATTGAGCTAAGTGGTAATTGGTTTCACTAAGTTCGTAAACTTTGCCAATTATGATGGAAGGTGAGCAACTTTGGTTGTGTTGCTGCTCGAATTTTCAGTTATGTTTAGTTTTATAACTGTGGTTGATTAAGCATAATCAAAGGTAGCGCGTTGCTAAGATATTGACCGTAATTATGTTTAGGCTCTGTTTGGATGCGGAATTTGGATGGAAAGGGAGGTGAGGGATGTGGAGAAAGACAAATTCCTTTATCTGGGAAGCAAAATGGAGGTGGAAGGGTCTGGAGGGGGAGGGAAAATGTATCCGTTAATTCCTCTCCTATAAGACAAACGATTTCCCTACCTTCTCGTTCCCTCTTCCCCCCTCGCATTTATTTTTCTCCAATTTTTTTTATCCAAACAAAGGGTTAAAGTCTTTCAACTATCCTTACAAAATTAGTTTTATTAAGACTCTTGAGAGTACTTAACCCTTGTTTAGATAAGAGGGATTCAGAGGCGAAGTTAGGGAAGGGGGAGGTGCCGATTTCCCTAGTTTGGTTTGTAAGTTAGGCTAAGGGAAATGGAATGATTCATTTTCTTCCTTACAAGTTGTTGAGTTAATGAAATTGGTGTAATTGTCACTTTCTCTTTAAAGGAAAAGGTATGAGGCTTAATTGGGAATTGGGGAAAGATTTAAACTACATTTGAAGCATCTAAACCGTATACGATGTTAATTATACAAGTCACTAATGATTTGAACACTTATTTCATATGTCTTGGAGAATGCAAAGCGATATGTGCTTCAAAAACTAGAGGGGAACAAGACTATGTTTCTTAAGTTATCTGCTCTTGATATTCTACTAAATGATGTTTATGAAACAAACTGCCCCTACTCTCAAGACTATGACATTAGAAGAAATCTTATTCGTGTTTTCAATCAAATTGCACGAGAAATATATGGTAATTCGTGTCAGTACTTCGCTGGGTTGAGCATGACATTCATATAGGAAATAGGATACTGTAAACTTAAACTTGAAGTTATGTCTGTAGTCATAAACATAGTCTGGGTTAGTTTGTTGTTTGCATATGTTTATGGTGGGCAGTTTAATTTCTACATATAACTGCTACTCTACTAAAAACAAGTTACTACCTCATGAGAAAGTAAAGTGTAATTTTGTGAAAGGGATGGTTATCCTCTCTGTGGCATTATTTGGGCCCTCCATTAAGAATTTAATGACAAGCTTTGCATTTATCTATACAATACATGGTTATGTTAAGATAGAGTTTCAGAGTTTGAAACTGTAATTTGCATATTGTTTATGGTAATGGGCAATTTTTACAACTTGCTTACAATTTTCAAATGATTGGCTCCTACCCCCTCTTCCTAAGAAAAACAAAGACAGTCCTATAGAAATTGTATCTGCCAGACAACAAGGATTGATGCATTGCTACTTTTTGGACCAACATGTCTTCCATGTCTCAACCTTTGTGCACAGTTATCTTTATCTTTTATTTTAAAGGTAACAGTTTTAAGTTGTAGGTAGCGATGATAATTATCCCGTGGTGAAGGAATTTGGTTTGTTCGTGATGGAGTTCAGTGCTAGTTGGGATCTAGATTTGTCGATTAATTTCAGTGACAACAAGGATAACGCCGATCGTTTGGTTCAAATCACGACGCTCAAGAAGTTTTCCAAAAAGTTCTATAAACTTCAGAGTAATGAGTCTAAAACCCATCTCTACATAGTGGTTACTACTCTTTGAGTTATCGGTGTTCTGTAGCCAGATTGCCCAGATATGTTTGGTCTTGGTCTTCTGTAGCAAGATATGGTCTCTCCCCTCCTGTTTAGTGTCTTTGACTTCAGCATCTATTGGTGTGGAGTTATGTAGACAGTAGACTACTATTTGGTGCCACAAGGTTGCAACTTTATGTCTCATGATACATATAGGATGAGGACGTAGGAGTGAGAACATAATTTTTGTAGCCTTTTCTCCATCATTTATTTTAAATTCACCTTAGTATTTATGCTGGCTACTTGGGACTATGGCTCGTATAATGGTTGCACGTCTTACCAAAAATAGGTACACACAACACCATGACAAGCAATTGGCGCTATCTGACTGAGCCAGATCCAAACTGCATAAATGGTATCATTTTGATAAAAGATACAGTGTGGTACATTTTCGTCAAAGTATTATCTAAACCAAGTGGGGGGTAGTTTGACGGAATAAAAGTTTAGGGGTACAATACTGGCTGTGATAGATGTTAGGGGTACGGAGTACCACATATGTTTTGAAACAATTGGCTCTATCAGACTGTGCTCTTTGTGTCCATGTTGATCAAGGTACACTGATTGCTTGATGAACAATGACATAATGATTCCGTATCGGGATTTCCCAAATAATTAGACTTTGTCTTGTGTGTTTTTTTTTTTAAATTCAATTCCCTTGTTACACTAACCAAGCTGCAAGTCAGATGTGGATGCATGTCAAACGTGGCTATTTTGCAAATTTTCATCATTTTGCCTGAAATGTTTGAGATGTTGTGTAGACACGTCACGCATCCAAAGTGCAGTGTCGAAGTAACACAACTTATTTCGCTATCTTGTGAAAATTGAATTTTTTATGACATAGTGGCTGGTTCAACCAGTTAGCTTCATATTATAGAGCTTTATTTGTTTTCCTCGGCGCTACAGCTGGAGCCAGTGAACCCACTGTGGTTAGATGGGCTTTGTGTTAGCACTTATGAGGGATCATGGATATTAAAAAGACTCGGTTCTATTAGTGATTAACTGAACGAATGGTTGTGAATGTGTGGAAATGTGCTGATTTGATAGTATATCTTGCACATGTTTAGATTGAAGATTTTAGCAATAGATCACAGAATACCTGTCGGGCACTAAAATATAAGAACCAGGGGAAGATATACGACTGCATTTCTGATTCCATCAAACAAATCCGTCTTTTCACGGAGCAAAAGATTGAAGCGAACAAGGTGCAGAATCTAATGTTTGGTGCAAAACCCAAGGAAATTGCAGAAGTTGTTTCAAATCCTCGTAAGGGAAAAAGGAAGCGACGGGCAGAAAAGGCCCTACAATGAGTGAAGAGATGCCTGGGAATCCCGAGAAAACTGGTCAAGGAGACATTAAAGTTCCGGTTCCAGAAAGTGTGAGCCAGATCGAGACAAGCAGAACAACGTCAACTTCTTGCGGAGAAATTAGTAAGTCACACGAGACATCAACAGGAGTCTGTAACCAACCGAGTGAGGAGACATCTGGAAATTCCAAGGAAAAAAATTCTCAGAGACGTTAAAGTTCTGGCTTCACCCAATGTGAGCCAGGTCGGGACAAGCAAAGAAACTTCAACTTCTTACGTAGGGATCTATAAGTCACAGGCAATATTTATCAGTGTTTGTAAACAATTGAGTGAGGAAAAAAGCAAAGCAGCTTCAACTTCTTACAAAGGGATCGCTAAGTCACAGGAAATTTTAATGGGAGAAGTAAGTGAAGAGACATCTAGAAATCCCAATAAAAAATGCCCCATAAATGTTAAAGTTCCAGCTCCACCAAATGTGTGCCAGATTGGAGCAAGCAAAACAACTTCAACATCTTACGGACGGATTGATAAGTCACAGGAGACTTAAGTTGGAGTTTGTAACCAACGTAGCCTTGCTGCTAATTCTTTTCAAGGATATTGTGCCAGACCTGATCATCCACTCATTCTGGGCCATGGAGCTCAAAGGTTTATGCCGCACCGTCCACTTTTTTCTCCAAGTTTTTTGCCGGGCCATTCATCTTCACCTCACTCAGAGTCTATACCACATGTTTCTCCACGGTTTCCGGCAGGTCAAGGATTTGCTGGATATAGACCGGAAGTAACTCATGTTGATCAATCAGGGATGCTCCGTGTAATTCAACACCCAATTTCTAATCCATCGGCGTTGAGTAGAAGTAGTTTAATGTCTCCTCATTAACCTTATTTTCCATCAACTGAGGTAATCATACAGGGTTGGGAAGTATTAGCAGTATAAACAAATCAATATGTATATAGCAAGAAATATCATAGATATTATGTAATTATAGCATAGAATAACTTCCTCTACAAGCTTTTATCCCACCCTTATTTAGACTCCCTTCCCTTATAAATACCCTTTAACTATAACAGTTTATCGTATAAAAAACATTCAATATATTCATCTTATATGGTATCAAGGAGCACTACACGATCCTTCAAAACCCATCTCCAACCCCGTCGTTCCTGCTTCAAACGCCAATCACAAACACCTCTCAAACCCGTCTCCACCATGACCAACAACCATGATTCTGCCGTGCCAAACCCACATGAAAACACCACCCCACTCACATCTCTCAATCTCAGTCATTGCGTGAATCTGACTCCCTTGAACTATACTTCCTGGCACTTTCAATTAACCTACATACTGTTTGGCTACAGCCTACTCGGCTTCCTCGATGGCTCTCATTCAACCCCATCACCAACCATTGTCAATGATGACAATACCGAAACATCCACCCCTCTTATTTTACATGGCTAAAACAAGACGGTCTAACTTTAGGTGCCCTTATGGGGACCCTATCTTCAGCCGTCCAAGCCCTTATTGCCCGAGCCAAAACCTCAAAAGAGGCTTGGGACATATTAGCACGAACCTACGGCAACCCCTCACGTGCTCATATACTCCAAATAAAAGACCGATTCGATTCAATAGTCAAAACCACTGATCAATCGATCACTGACTATATGAACACTATCAAGGCTTGTATCGACCAACTAGCGTTAATGGGTAAAGTTCTAGATCCCGAAGATGTTGTGTCCAAGGTCCTAAAAGGCCTTGACTACAAACTCTACAAACCCGTCTTGGACACAGTTCGTGCCCGAGACAACCCTATCACCTTTGAAGCTCTCCACGAAAAGTTGCTTCAAGATGAACTTCTACTAAAACAACAACCAGAAACTGATATTTTTAACCCATCTGCAAACCCGGCTTACCGTCAAAACCGTGACTCCTATTGCAACCAGAGACCACACTCCTCACCCTATTATAACCCAAACAACCGTCATCAAAACAACCACTCCAACACCTATCAAAACAGCCGCACCCCATCAGCCACAAACCCCACTCCACGGCCCTTCAAAGGACGCTGCCAGTGGTGCAGACAAGTGAGGCACGTTATTGCTGATTGTCCTCTCTTTCGCAAACTCTTCTCTACCATTGTATTTCCCGAACCACCAACTCGTCAGCACCAATACCAGCAACCACAAGCTCATGCTGCCTCATTCGGGTTCAACAATCTGAGCCCTAATTACCTTTTAGACAGTGGTGCATCCCACCATGTCACAAACGACTTAGACACCCTTGCTTTTCACTCACCTTATTTCAGTCCAGAGGACTTAATTATTGGAGATGGCTCGGCTCTTGACATTAATCATATCAGTAATTTTACACTACAAGAATAAGCTGTTCCACCGACCGAATATTCCGACCGCTATTATAAACGGTCGCTAAAATTAAATAGCGACCGAAAGTAGTCGGCAAATCGTATTCGGTCGGTAATTTTACCGTCTGATTTTTAGACGGTCGGTATTTAATAAATTTCGGTCGGTGCGCGTAAAAATACCGACCGACTAGCTTTCCGGTTGGGCCACGGCCGACTTCCTTGCATGTCCTTATTGTATGGAAGAATCAAAGGCATTTTATCTTCCTATGGGTCATAAGGTGTCTTGGTTGGATGCTTCCTAATGTTTTCAAAGAATTAATCGAGAAGCGGAAGAATAAGGCGTTTATCAAGAGATCGAAACAAGCTTCCATCAACAAGAAAGGCGGCGAAGATGGCCCTACTACACATCATTACGGGTCAATCAAAGCTGTTAAACATGCTGCTAAGATGGTAAATAATTTGAACTTATTTAAGTATTTGAAGTTGATAATTTACTTTGTTATTGTAATGTTAGTATAAAGTTAGTATTTGTAATTTGAAGTTAATGTTTGATTTGGTTTTATTAAAGGCGCAAGATAAGGGGGGTGTAGCCCCTAATGCAGTGGAGCTATTTCTTGATAGCCATATGAGAATGGTTGATGGTGAGCAGCAATGGAGTCATCCAACTGCCCGAGCTAGATATGTAAGTATTACTACATTCGAAATTTCATTTTTACATTTGTGTTAGGACTTCCGATAGACGCTTTTTTATTTTCTAAGGACGCTAGATGAGTTATTTACAACTTTCTTTTTGACAATGTAGCAAAATTTTCAAAGGATGATAGCCGAGCTTACGGAGCAAGGACTTCCGATTGACGTTAACAAGGTTTGGTACGATTCGGTGAATGGATACAAGAAGGGCCAAGTCTTTGGTTTAGGGACCGCCGCCTCACTATATTACACTCCCCCGGCGTCATCATCGTCGACAGGTAAATCTTCCGCCTCCCAACAATATATCCCGGGTGTTCTAACTCAATCAATTCAAGCACGTGCGAGGGAAGTCGAAGAGTTTAGGAAGTATAGAGAGCAGATGCAACAAAGGGATGAACTTTACGTGAAAAATCAAGAAGAACTAAGGCAGCAAATCACGGCAAGTCAAGCCGCTACTATGCGTGAACGGGAAGAAACAAGGCGCCAATCTGAGGCCTTAGCCAAACTGCTTGAATCCCAAACCCAATACCGATGCAACAATAACATATTTGATTTTCCGACTAACCCAAATAACGATAACCCCGGTGGTGGCGGAAGTGGTTTTCAAGTGTAAGGTACTTGGTTGTGTAAGACAGGGTTAATTGTAATGTAAACTTTAGTAGTTTGTTGTATAAGACATGGTTATGCTAGTTAATGTAAACTTTAGTAGTTTGTAATGTAAACTTTAGTAGTTGTAAGACTTGTAATGTAAACTTTAGTAGTTTCTAATTTGAAAGACGGTTTCTGGTTTCAAAAAATTGTGTACGAACGCATTTGTATATATATTGAAAAATTTGCAGGAAATATAGCAAATGAGGGAAAATAAGAAGCAAAATCACCCAAATCGTTCACAATGAATACCGACCGACTCATACAATTTACCGACCGACACCACAATTTACCGACCGAGTACATACAAATACCGACCGACTGCCGTCTGAATAGTTCCTGATTATTTGTGGTCTAAAAATGACACCGACCGAAACGGTCCTATACCGACCGACTGTCGGTCGGTAATTACCGACCGATTTTCTTGTTACCGACCGACTGGACATTTACATTGACCAAGTCAATGTGTTTTAGCACCGACGGATTTTCTCTCCACCGACTGATTGATCGGTCGGTATGTTTCCGACCGATTTGAAATCGGTCGGTAAGAAACATTTACCGACCACAATTACCGACCGATTTTATTCGGACGCCAAGGAAGGAAAAACGGTCGGTAAGAAGTATTACCGACCGATTTTCACTTTTAGCGACCGCTAAAAATGGTCGGTACTAGACCTGATTCTTGTAGTGTTACTTTATCGTCTCTCAAATTAAATAATGTCCTTCATGTACCGAAAATTTCTCGCAATATTTTATCAATCTCGCAACTATGTCGTGACAATAATGCTTGTGTTATTTTCTCATATAATTCTTTTGTTATAAAGGACTTGGTGACGGGACCGATAATACACCAGGGCCGAGCTGGAGACGGCATCTACGAGTTGAGCCCAACACAGCCAACCACATTTTCTACAACTAAAGGCTCAACTCCTCTCTCATGGCATCATAGATTAGGCCATCCAACCTACGATGTAATGAGAATTATCAATAAAAATTTGCCATTTCATATTAGTGGTTTCTCGTCTTGTGAATCATGTCTTATTAGCAAAAGTACTAAACTACCATTTGCAGCATCAACGTTTAAAACCAATGCACCATTAGACCTAATTTATTCGGACCTATGGACTAGTCCCGTCTACTCACGTGAACACTATAAATATTACATAATTTTTGTTGACCACTTTAGCAAGTACATAAGGCTCTTTCCACTTAAAAAGAAATCGGACACGACACAAGTATTTCTTCGATTCAAGGCTTGATAAGCGATATTTTGTACTAATTTATCCCCCGTTTTAGCTCGATTTGTATATGATCTATGCACTTTGTTAAGTGATTAACGAGCTAATATTACTATTCTAGTTGTTTTGCGTGCTTTGTCTCGTTTTATAGGAAATGAAGCAGTTTTGCTATATTTTCTTACTTTATGGAGCAAAGGCACTAGAATACAAGTTTACGAGGAACCGATGATAGCAATTTCATGATTGGATTACGATTCCGCTACATCCTTCCTCAAGTGGACTCATCTTGGACTTTGACTTTGTTTCTCAAAGGAAAAACATCAACCCAAGTCAAAGGAAGACTAGCCCAAGCCCAATTACGTGCTGCATTGACCAAAACCAAAGCATAGAAACGCGTGCCTAAAGAAGAAATTGGAAGAGACGAAAGAAGATCCATCAAGGTTACATACCCGGTCGGATTTACCACATACCCGATCGGGTATGTCTGCTGATGAACGCTTCTTGGCTCTTCTTCTACCAAGCCTTAATGGAGTGCTTTATTAGGTTGTCTAGGGTATGAATCCGGACGCATTTGGGCAGCCTCTCAACCCTATAAATAGCCTATGCATCACACACAATTAACATGTACAAAACACTTCTCTACTTAGTTTAGTTTTTCTTCTTTCTCTCATCTTTCTTAGTTTAGTTTAGTTTTAGTTTTCTCTAGTTTAGTTTAGTTCTAAGTTTTCTTCAATTGTATGGTTCTACTTGTAGTTGGAACTCAAGTTTCCGGGTTTGCATTTCCTATTCAAGTTCTTATTCCATTTCAATCTTTGCTCATCCTTTCCGGTAATCTTTATTCTCGTTTTTACATTATAGTTTCATTTTCTTTTAGTATTTCCTTCATCATGTTTATCATTCTTAGTTTTATAATCTTAGTTTCCCTTTCATCGTCAATCATGCATAAGTAATCTTTGTTCTAGGGGAAGGGTTAACATTTCTAATTAATTTATAAGTATAAATTGATTCCGGTAGAATCGTTCTTTGTTGTCTCTATGTCTTGCTTGAATCTCGTGATGCCCTTTGTTTAAATAGCCATAAACAATTGTTTGTACTTGTCAATTTCCGTCTCAAGGGCGAGAGTTGAGATGAAAATTAAAGGACTGGCAAGAATAGTTTAATGACCTAGCAAGGCTGAAAAGACGTTAGGACCCGTTAAAAAGCCGATATGAATCCGAAAGGAATATACCATTTAAAGACTTGGACAACTATGATTTTTCTAAACCCGTAATCAACTTTGCTTTTAAATTTATTAGCATGTGAACCCCGATCCCTAGATCCTTTTCTTTATTGTATTGTTATCATTTTTATTATAGCATTTATTAATTAGTGACAAACATTTGCCAATCGTACAAGATAGAGTTCTAACCATAACTATTCACAAGTATCTCGCGTCTCCCCGAGATCGACCCCTTACTTCCCTAATTACATTAATTTGTTGTTAGCCTAGTTTGGGTTATTTATCTTTGATTAGGGTATGCGACAACCCTGTCAAATTTTGGCGCCGTTGCCGGGGAGCACGGTTTTGTTTATTTGTGATTAGTAGAGTTTTACCTTGTCTTTTTTTTTTTTTTTTCTTTTGTCTCGAGGAACACTTGTTCCTTGAGATTTTTCTCACCTTTCCCTTGTAGTGTAGTGACTCTTTTCAGGTAATAGGAATATTTTCTTTCAAAGGGATTGCTTTATTTTCTCTCAATGACTATCTATTTCCAACCTCCACAATGCGAGAATGAGCCTTTCCATGAATACCTCGACCGATTTTATAGCTATTATAACAATATTATCTATCTTGGGTATACCCTTGATGAGACCTATATGAGACATGTCGTGCTTCATGGAATGCTCATTGAGTGTCGTAGCCTGGCTATTCAATTAAGTAGTGGAAGTCTTTATAAAAAGAGAGGAGAGGAACTTGAGATTTTCTTAAACTCTATGGCATCCCAATCTCGGGTAGAAACGCACCGGCGGTTGAGAATCCAAGAGCAACTCAATGAAATCATGGCTCAAGTTCAAATGCTCAAAGGGCAAAAGGAAGAACCCGCGTTTAAAAGAAGTAAGCCAATCAATTTTCCTTATGCTTTTACATGCCCCCCATGTGAGTCTAATTCTCCCCAATCATATGAATTAATAGATGACGATGATGATGGTCCAACCTTTTCTATTGAAAGTCACTCTAGTGTCATTCCATTTGACAATTTTGAGACCCCCATTATTGATATTGACCATATGGTAGTCTACACTTTAGGCATGGATGTTGTTAAGCCCATTTGTGCTCCAATGGAGAGTCGTCGATCGAGTCTTCAGATTTCTTTGAAATTCCCTTCGCTAAGGATATTCGAGATTTATTTGAAAATGATACTGGGTTTTGTGAACCTAGCCTTGAAATTAAGTGGGATCAACCACCCATTTTTGATTCTCACTCCGTTGATTCACCCTACCCCCAATTAGAGTCCACTAATGATATTTTGGGAACTAATTATTTTTTCCATGATCTTAAACATTTCACTCCATCTCTCACTGACGAGTGGAGTAGTTTAGTGGTCATCTAGGAAGTTTGTCATGCGCACAATGATAAGATATATCAATTCTTACCTTCAATATTTCATGCCTATATCTTGTCAATTGCTTACATATGTTTTTGTATAGCTTATACGCAGGTATATGATCGACTTCTAAGGGCATTGACATGCTTTTTAAGGCACAAAGAATGATTTTCATTAATAAAGAGTCTAGCAAGACATTTAAATAAAGCTTCGCGAGAGGCAACCCGTGTTTTATTATATTTTAGTTATGAAATGAATTATTTTTGTTGGACAATTTAATAATGTTAATTTTTAAATAATTCATTTGGTTTTGGTTCTAATAGCTTTGACAATAAGACAATAATTTTATCTACTATTGTAGTAGCTTGTTCATCACAGGTACTTTGGTGCTTGGGTTGTACTTTGCCCCTGTTTTCCAGCTAGCTTGGGGGAGCTGCTGCACGGTTGTATGTTTTCATTTCTTTCTTTACCATTTTGTTGAGTCATCCCCCATTCCTTTGTTGGTTATGTTGTCCTTCTTTGTGTTTTTTGCGCTTAAACCCGTTTCGCACATTGAGGATAGTGTGTTATTCTAGCTTGGGGGAGGGAGTTAGTTTGTGTCGTTGTTTATTTAGTCTAGTTGTTTATTGAATTTGAAAAATTTGAAAAATCCAAAAAAATCAAAAAAATCAAAAAAATTGTAATAAAAGTTGTGTGTTTTGTCCACCTAATTGTGTTGCGCATAATGTCATTCCTCAATGCATTTCCCTTATTGTAGCTTTTTAGCTAATGTTTCACGCTTTTGACGGGATTTTGCATACATGGGGATGTCTTGTACACAGTGGGTGAGGGATTGATTTTAGACTTATTAGGCTTGATCTTGACTTTGGCAAACTACATATACAGTAAGGTAGAGCCTCCAGTGATCGGTACATCTATACCCGATCCCAATTAGGTGTGTGTAAATTCTCCTTATGATTTGCGTCACATAAAAAACGCACAAGTATGGTTTTCATTCCATTTCTAGTGAGCATTACATTCATGATTTAAAAAGCATTTGAAGCCATTCACTTTGAATCCATTGCCTAAATTTAGCCCCTTTTCACATTGTTTCACATTTCATTAGCTACATGTAAAAATATTGCCTACCTTGTTAAGTTAGTAGCTATACCGTTTGTGTTTGGGTGCTCATTTGGGATATTGTTCAAGTTATGTCAAAGTGATCTTGATTGGACGGAATTACTGATTGCCGTGCCGAAGAAAAAGAAAAAGAAAAAAAAAAGAGAGTTCAAAGAAAAAAGAAAGAATGAAAAAAAAAATGAAAAGAAAAAGAAATGAAAAAAAAATGATGTTGAATATGAAAGAATGAAAAGAAAGAAAAGAAGCATGTATTGAAAAAAAAATGGTTTATGAAAAGAAGAAGAAGTTGTGAGTGTTATTTCCATGATCCGAAATTCAAAAAGTTGGGAAATTCACTTTTGTGTTGCCATGAGTATAAGCCAATTTGCTATTTTTGGCTTAGTTTTATTTTCTTGGGAATGGTTCCGAGTTTTGATTGAGCATCCTTGCATAATTGGTATGTTGCTAGCTTGACCTTAGCTCCATATTACCATAATTCATTTGTCCACTTTGTTACCCATCTCCCATAGCCTTCTTCTTGCTTTTGGCTTCGTTCTATGCTTTTCATGATTGTTTTGACTTGTAGTCTTGGAATGTTTACCATATTAGATTGCGGGCGCATTCTCATGAGTCGTAGATAGGAGAGTGCCACTCAAATATAAAATAATATTTCCTTGATTTATATAAAAATTTGGGTGTTGAGTGCACCGTGAGAGTCCATTGTCAAAAGATCATGCAAGAGCCGAAAAGTCTATTTGATGTTCCTTATGCTGCGCCGTTATGTAAATCTCAACCATGTTTTGCATTTTCCCTATGCCCACGTTGTTTCGGGATGTGTTTCATTGTGCTCTATAAGCTACTTGATGGGATTTGCATTTGGTTGGATTGATTGTTGCTCGTCGCCCTTGTCCTTGTCATGTTTGTTATTGTATGCTTGCTTGAGGACAAGCAAGGGTTTAGCTTGGGGGAGTTTGATAAGCGATATTTTGTACTAATTTATCCCCCGTTTTAGCTCGATTTCTATATGATTTATGCACTTTGTTAAGTGATTAACGAGCTAATATTACTATTCTAGTTGTTTTGCGTGCTTTGTCTCGTTTTATAGGAAATGAAGCAGGTTTTGCTATATTTTCTTACTTTATGGAGCAAAGGCACTAGAATACAAGTTTACGAGGAACCGATGATAGCAATTTCATGATTGGATTACGATTCCGCTACATCCTTCCTCAAGTGGACTCATCTTGGACTTTGACTTTGTTTCTCAAAGGAAAAACATCAACCCAAGTCAAAGGAAGACTAGCCCAAGCCCAATTACGTGCTGCATTGACCAAGACCAAAGCATAGAAACGCGTGCCCAAAGAAGAAATTGGAAGAGACGAAAGAAGATCCATCAGGGTTACATACCCGATCGGATTTACCACATACCCGATCGGGTATGTCTGCTGATGAACGCTTCTTGGCTCTTCTTCTACCAAGCCTTAATGGAGTGCTTTATTAGGTTGTCTAGGGTATGAATTTGGACGAAACACAGCAGCCTCTCAACCCTATAAATAGCCTATGCATCACACACAACTAACATGTACAAAAAACACTTCTCTCTTTAGTTTAGTTTTTCTTCTTTCTCTCATCTTTCGTAGTTTAGTTTAGTTTTAGTTTTCTCTAGTTTAGTTTAGTTCTAAGTTTTCTTCAATTGTATGGTTCTACTTGTAATTGGAACTCAAGTTTCCGGGTTTGCATTTCCTATTCAAGTTCTTATTCCATTTCAATCTTTGCTCATCCTTTCCGGTAATCTTTATTCTCGTTTTACATTATAGTTTCATTTTCTTTTAGTATTTCCTTTATCATGTTTACCATTCTTAGTTTTATAATCTTAGTTTCCCTTTCATTGTTAATCATGCATAAGTAATCTTTGTTCTAGGGGAAGGGTTAACATGTCTAATTAATTTATAAGTATAAATTGATTCCGGTAGAATCGTTCTTTGTTGTCTCTATTTCTTGCTTGAATCTCGTGATAGACTTTGTTTAATGGCCATAAACAATTGTTTGTACTTGTCAATTTCCGTCTCAAGGGCGAGAGTCGAGATGAAAATTAAAGGACTGGCAAGAATAGTTTAATGACCTAGCAAGGCTGAAAAGACGTTAGGACCCGTTAAAAAGTCGGTATGAATCCGAAAAGGAATATACCATTTAAAGACTTGGACAACTATGATTTTTCTAAACCCGTAATCAACTTTGCTTTTAAATTGATTAGCATGTGAACCCCGATCCCTAGATCCTTTTCTTTATTGTATTGTTATCATTTTTATTATAGCATTTATTAATTAGTGACAAACATTTGCCAATCGTACAAGATAGAGTTCTAACCATAACTATTCACAAGTATCTCCCGTCTCCCCGAGATCGACCCCTTACTTCCCTAATTACATTAATTTGTTGTTAGCCTAGTTTGGGTTATTTATCTTTGATTAGGGTATGCGACAACCCTGTCAAATTTTGGCGCCGTTGCCGGGGAGCACGGTTTTGTTTATTTGTGATTAGTAGAGTTTTACCTTGTCTTTTTTTTGTTTCTTTTCTTTTGTCTCGAGGAACACTTGTTCCTTGAGATTTTTCTCACCTTTTCCTTGTAGTATAGTGACTCTTTTCAGGTAATAGGAATATTTTCTTTCAAAGGGATTGCTTTATTTTCTCTCAATGACTATCTATTTCCAACCTCCACAATGCGAGAATGAGCCTTTCCATGAATACCTCGACCGATTTTATAGCTATTATAACCATATTATCTCTCTTGGGTATACCCTTGATGAGACCTATATGAGACATGTCGTGCTTCATGGAATGCTCATTGAGTGTCGTAGCCTGGCTATGCAATTGAGTGGTGGAAGTCTTTATCAGAAGAGAGGAGAGGAACTTTGGATTTTCTTGAACTCTATGGCATCCCAATCTCGGGAAGAAACGCACCGGCGGTTGAGAATCCAAGAGCAACTCAATGAAATCATGGCTCAAGTTCAAATGCTCAAAGGGCAAAAGGAAGAACCCGCGTTTAAAAGAAGTAAGCCAATCAATTTTCCTTATGCTTTTCAGCCCCCCCCATGTGAGTCTAATTTCTCCTATGCTTTTTCATGCCCCCCATGTGAGTCTAATTCTCCCCAATCATATGAATTAATAGATGACGATGATGATGGTCCAACCTTTTCTATTGAAAGTCACTCTAGTGTCGTTCCATTTGACAATTTTGAGACCCCCATTATTGATATTGACCATATGGTAGTCGAGACTTTAGGTAAGGATGTTGTTAAGCCCATTTGTAACTCCAATTGAGAGTCGTCGATCGAGTCTTCAGATTTCTTTGAAATTCCCTTCGCTAAGGATATTCCAGATTTATTTGAAAATGATACTGGGTTTTGTGAACCTAGCCTTGAAATTAAGTTGGATCAACCACCCATTTTTGATTCCCACTCCTTTAATTCACCCTACCCCTAATTAGAGTCTACTAATGATATTTTGGGAACAAATTATTTGTTCCATGATCTTAAACATTTCACTCCATCTCTCACTGACGAGTGGAGTAGTTTAGTGGTCATCTATGAAGTTTGTCATGCGCACAATGATAAGATATATCAATTCTTACCTTCAATATTTCATGCCTATATCTTGTCAATTGCTTACATATGTTTTTGTATAGCTTATGCGCAGGTATATGATCGACTTCTAAGGGCATTGACATGCTTTTTAAGGCACAAAGAATGATTTTCATTAATAAAGAGTCTAGCAAGACATTTAAATAAAGCTCCGCGGGAGGCAACTTGTGTTTTATTATATTTTTGTTATGAAATAAATTATTTTTGTTGGACAATTTAATAATGTTAATTTTTAAATGATTCATTTGGTTTTGGTTCTAATAGCTTTGACAATAAGACAATAATTTTATCTAGTATTGTAGTAGCTTGTTCATCACAGGTACTTTGGTGCTTGGGTTGTACTTTGCCCCGTTTTCAAGCTAGCTTGGGGGAGCTGCTGCACGGTTGTATGTTTTCTTTTCTTTCTTTACCATTTTGTTGAGTCATCCCCCATTCCTTTGTTGGTTATGTTGTCCTTCTTTGTATTTTCTGCGCTTAAACCCGTTTCGCACATTGAGGATAATGTGTTATTCTAGCTTGGGGGAGGGATTTAGTTAGTGTCGTTGTTTATTTCGTCTAGTTGTTTATTAAATTTGAAAAATTTGAAAAATCCAAAAAAATCAAAAAAATTTAAAAAAATTTAATAAAAGTCGTATTTTTTGTCCACCCAATTGTTTTGTCCACCCACAACGCTCTACCTTAACCACGGCACCTAATCCCCCTCTTACTTCTAACCCCACGGCAATCCTTACTTTTTTTACCACCGAACCACCTAATCATACCTCTCCATCATCATCTCCTACGACAAACTCTGCACCACAACGGCCACCACCTATTCCACAACGAACAGTTGTCACACGACTTGATCACAATATACGTAAAATAAATCCAAAGTATGCCAACTTCGCTCAAGATTCCGCTACACCCAACACCCTACCCACCACGGTAAAACAAGCTCTTCTCTCACCCCAATGCCGCAACGCCATGCAGGACGAATTTATAGTTCTCAAACGAAATCAATTATGGACATTAGTTCCACGTGAACAATCTCAAAATATAATAGGATGCAAGTGGGTCTCCCGCATCAAATACAACCCCGATGGCTCGCTCAAACAACACAAGGCTCGCCTTGTAGCAAAGGGTTTCCACCAACGTCCGGGTTTAGATTATACAGAAACCTTCAGCCCAGTCGTAAAACCAACTACAGTTCGCCTACTTCTATTGTAACACCCGCAAATGTACCCTATTTTTATAGTGAAAATATTTTACGGATACTTTTCAGCGAAATTTAGTTTTAATTTAGAATTTAATTTCCCGAGTCGAATTTAGAATTTCCGAGTTCGTATTTGGATTTTACGCGAGATTTCAAGTGAATCCCGTCTTAAGTCGTCTTTGACTTTTCTTGACTTTTCCACTTACTCACCTCATACTCCCCCTTAACCTAATTCATTCTCACACAACTCAACTCTTACTTCATCACTAAGAAATCAACCAAAACCTTGCCTCCATTTTTGATCCGTCTTATAATCATCATAACTCTTTCGTTTCTCGCTCAAATTCACGTAAGTTCGTCTTATTCCTTCCCGCTCATCTTGCTCTATCCGTATTGGTAATAAAATACCGTGTTTCTCGCTTTTCAATTTATCCGTCTTTCTCAAAGGTGAATTATATTCATCTTTTGTCGTCTTTGTTTAGGTGGAGACTTTTTAGACCCCGGCAAAGATTGCTATCTAGTGGGGGAAGGCTTAGAAATCGTTTAAAGACGCATAAAGGTAACGGTGAAGAGTTACTCGATATCATTTACGTGTTTTAATGTGTTTTCTATGTTAGTAATCGTATTTGGAATAGGATTAGTATTCATAGAAACTGTGTTGATGATGATACTTGTTGTTTGTTGAGAATTGATATGAGAATTGATGATTTATGATAATAGTTGATGATGGTTGAGTTTAGAACAAAATGGAGTTGTCTTGACCCAAGTCACGGTCGTGAAACTCATGTCACGAGCCTGAAATAGTGGCTGACCAAATACCCTTGCGTAACAGACAGTTTCACGGGCGTGAAATACAAGTCACGGTCGTGACTTGTGCAGTTTTCCTGCACTGACCCCTTTTCGTAAAATGATCATATCTCCTTCGTTACTTGCTTGTTTTGGGCTTGTGACATCCCGTTGGAACCGTAAGAGGTTAAGCTATCACTTCAACTTGGAATTTATGCAATTGGATGTCTAGAACTCTAGTTATGACCGTTTGAAGTGGACCCTTGTTTTAGTTGGGTTCCAAACAACGTTGTTTTGGAGAGGGGATCTATGTTTCTTATTTATGGTGCTTCATAAACTTGTTCTAATGCTTATGTATCATGTATTGATTCATTTTTATCATAGTTAAATTTATATAATTCCCTATTCTCATGTTTTGTGACGGTTTTTGGTATGTCCCACTTTGAGTCGGTTTTTACAAATGTTACGGTTTGAGCACTATTTTGTTATGTGCTTTGTACTCTCATTCCCTTGGCTACCTCCACGTTCATAAGGCTGGAATGTCGGAACGGGGATGTATCCTACTGCTTAATTGCATGTGTTAGTGGGCATACGACGACGTTGTTGGGAGGCGAACGCTTTGCGTTGATCGACCCGACCGTCAAATGTTGTGTACTTGCGAGGTGGTGTTATTTGCATGTAGCGTACCGCTTGTTATGAGAATTGAGCTCTTTTCCGCCTCTTTTGTGAATTATATCGACCGAATTTGGGGTACTCGGCGTCTTTGATTGACCGAGTCTTGGATGCGAAATGTCATCACTTGTCGAATCGAAAAATGGTTATTCCGAGAGTCTGGCCAAGTTTAGAGTAGGAACCGTATTATTATCGTGGTCATCCACCAGGAGGAAATTAGTCTACATATACGAAATGGATTGAATCGTATATGCGTTCAGGGAATTTTTTTTCTCCCGTGGATGCCTGTTAATCATACTTGCCATGTACATGGTGCTAGTGCGTTTCATTTACCGTGAGAGAGGTCGTCATTGTATTGTTATGTGTGGATGGGTGATTACATGATTGATTATTCATGGTCATACCATGACTTGGCATGGTTTGTTTGTCAAGTCTCAATCTTATCAAACTTATACCGCTAACGGTGAGATGCAAGACCTAGTGAGCGTATTCGGTTGCCTAAGAGTGTCTTCCCCGAGTCTTTGTATAACATGATGGATTTGGATTTGTATTACATATGCTCTTATCATTATATATTGAATTGCCTATCTATCCTTATCGTATCTCACATGTATATCTATATATGCATGCTTCTACTTTTGTATTTTCTTTTATGTACGTTTAATGTGATATGGCTGAGAGAACCCGAAGTTACTCCCCACTGGCTGTGGCGTTCATGTTTTTCATGGATGAACAGGTTGCTTGATTTGGATGGCTTTTTGCTATGATATTTTGGGTTCAGGTGTGAGCTAGCGAGCGTTGTCCCTGGAAGATTTACCTCTAGACATTTTTAGCTTGTTTGCTAATCACTTTGACTTTGATAACATTTGGAGAGACTGCGTCTCTTGTTGTAGTATATTTTGTACTTTGGTTTGTAATATTTGACACACCTCGTATTTTCTATCTTGCATGTATAAAGGTTTTTAAAATACCGTATTTCCGCTAATTAATTCACATGCTTGTACGTTTTATATTTCCGCATTTTCGAGGGTTGTCACATCTATCCCTTGCAGTAACCGGCTCTTGGCCCCTACGTCAACTTGATGTTAACAATGCATTTCTGCAAGGTACCCTGACTGATGATGTCTACATGGCCCAACCACAAGGATTCATTGATGTGGTCGTTATACACCAAAAATAAAACCTAAGTCTACTAACTAAGAAGATAGCGGAAGTATGATCGATCTCCACAGGGAGGAAACTAATTAACTGAAATCTAAATCTACAAGTAACAATCTGAGGGGTTTTGAAAAGGTTTTAACTACACTAAATAAGATTAAAGGAAGAGAAATAAAGATAGAGGGATAATATGCTAGGATTCGGTCTACTGCAGTATCGGCATCTACGGGTCAACTAAGTCAGTCAATCTATTAATGAGAAGGGCAATGGTTTTCTCCTCTCGGTCTCAAACCACCCTAGGGATTTTCCTAATTAACTCTCGTCCTCTTAGGAGTCACCTATCAATTCTAAGCAAGCCTTCCCTTCCAATCTCTCGATCCAGGTCGGGGTTAACTACTTAGCCTAGTCTCCTGCGTGCACTCATTCGACTAAACCTCAATTAAATTGCTTAGACTGATTCTCACGACTAACTAAAACAATCTATCCTAACATGCCTTTACTACAGTTTCCCTCATCCCAACATACAAGAGAATTAGCTACTCATGTTATGAACGATGCTAACAAAGACGATTAAATATATGACATAAGACATAATAAAACCGTGGTTAAAAAGCATGAACAATAACAACGCAGTAATTAAGAAGAGTAAACAGTGATTAAGGCAAAGGTTAAGAAAGAGAGAAGAGAAGAAAGGAGTTTACAACCTTAGCAAATCCGGCGTAAAGAACAAATCCTACGTCGATAAACCCGAATGCAAACCAAAGATAAAGTTCAGAAACTAATGGAAGATTAATGCTAATGATTCCGAACCCTAATGGTTCTGAGTCCTAATGACTCCGAATTATCAAAACTGACGACAAATAGGAGTTTATATAATGCAAAACACGATTCTTAAACCCTAATTAAGCTATGGACTTAAGGCCCATGATAGATTCTACTCGATCGAGGGAAATAACCACTCGATCGAGGACTTTATTGGAGGAAATCACTCGATCGAGTAACAATTCTACTCGATCGAGCAACTCTTCAGCAGCAACTACTCGATCGAGCACAGGACAGCTCGATCGAGCAACTCTTCACTTCAACTCTCCTCGATCGACCTTATATATAATCAATCGAGGTCTTTTGGCCTATCGTGCAGTGTTGGACACGGCTTTGGACTTGAATGCGAGCGGTTTCACGCTTTCCCATGCAAGAGCTTCTGTTCCGTTCCTTCCATTCTCCTAAATGCATGCAAAGTGAACTGTTTTGGCTCGGTATCTGCTACTACACAGCTTGTACCTACAAAATAGTAATGAAAGTACAAAGTAGCCAAATAGGGGCATATGGTGATATAATATCACCTAAATGACATAGAAATGCGTGCAATAAATGGACTAGAAAGTCTATAAAATACACGCATCATTCATCAATGACACAAAACCAAACTATGTTTGCAAACTGCGCAAGGCCATTTATGGCCTCAAACAAGCTCCTCGAGCTTGGTACACTGAACTCAAGACCTGCCTAGTATCATAGGTTTTCCATCAATCTATCTCCGACTCTTCCCTATTCATCGTAAAAACCAACAAAACCTGCCTTTATATGTTAGTTTATGTTGACGACATCATCCTTACTGGCCCCAATCAACTTCACCTACAACATTTCATTGACAACCTTGCTACTCGTTTTTCAATAAAAGACCTTGGGCCCATATCCTACTTCCTCGGAATTGAAGCTACTCCTAATAAACTTGGGCTTCACCTCTATCAAGCCTAATACATTCATGACTTACTAGTTAAACACAAAATAGCTGACGCCAAACCAAACACAACACCAATGGGACCCGACACACTTCTTGTACGTGAAGACACCAAACCAATTCATGGTCACTCAAATTATCGCACGATTGTTGGGAGCCTCCAATATCTATCACTCACTCGCCCCGACATTGCTTTTACTGTGAACCGGCTAGCACAGTTTCCACACCATCCCACTTCAAACCATTGGACTGCCCTAAAGCGCCTCCTTCGCTACCTCCAAGGCACTCAAACCTATGGCATTCAACTCTATCGCACCACTCCTCTCTGTTTGCATGCCTTTTGTGATGCAGATTTTGCTGGCGACAAAGACAATTATATATCAACTACTGGTTACATACTCTATCTTGGTCGCAACCCGATCTCTTGGTTATCTAAGAAGCAATGTGGCCTTGCGTTATCAACTACAGAAGCTGAATACCGTGCCCTCGCTGCTGTCACCACTGAGGTTCTATGGCTCCGTAATCTACTCACTGAACTGAACATTGCCATCACAACACCTCATGCCCTCTACTGTGACAACATGTCCGCAACTCTTTATGGTAAGAATCCAGTCTTTCACTCCCGAATGAAGCACATGGCGTTATCCTTTCACTTCGTTCGTGAACAACTTCAACAAGGACACATCCGTATACAACATATCGCCAGCAAATACCAGCTCGCAGATGCTCTAACAAAACCCGTACACAAACGCTGCTTTCTGGAACTACGGGACAAGATTGGCCTCCGACGTCCATCTTGCGGGGGCGTATTAGCAGTATAAACAAATCAATATGTATATAGCAAGAAATATCAAAGATATTATGTAATTATAGCATAGAATAACTTCATGTACAAGCTTTTATCCTACCCTTATTTAGACTCCTTTCCCTTATAAATACCCTGTAACTATAATAGTTTATCGTATCAAAAACATTCAATATATTCATCTTATAGGAAGGTCTCATACTCCTACATCATGGGAACACGACTACTTCTCGGGTTGAGTCGGCCCATGCTTCATTAAATAAATGGTTGAATAGTTCTACGCATGCACTTTACTCTCAGCTTCATCCCGATGAGGAAGATGTTGAAGAGCCCGCCATTAATGAGCATCCGAGAGGACGTTTGAAGGGAAAGAAGGCAACAACTCGAGATCCTTCCGCCATTGAGCATGTGTGAAGGAGAGCAAAAAAAATACTCCACGAGCTCCACGAGACAATCCGTCTACTACCACCGGCACCACTGCGGCAACTTTCACCGCATCTGCGTCCACATCTACCACTGGGAACTACTCCACACCCTCTTGTGCTCCATTAGAGATCAACTACGTCTTTGGCGATTATACTAGCTTTCACTTGTCCAAGTTATTGCCTCCTTGGTTTAGAGATTATCTTGAGGCCTGGTTTGATTCTATTGGTGATGTATGGTCATTGTGGTTACCGTGATATTTCACATGCAATCAGAGGTGAGCAGGATCACTACGTGTTGATGAGGTACACCTTGCTTAGAGAAGTCAAGAGCTCCCCGATGTTTTGTAACAAATGTCTAAAAATATAAACACAAATATCTAAAAACAAACCAACACAAAATGTCTAAAAACAAAAAACTAAAAATGTCTAAAAAAGCAAACACAAATGTCTAGAAAAAACAATGCAACTAATTCGCATCACTAGCATTGTCACCATCCACCCCTCCTCCTAGACTATTATTATCTCTTCTGCTACCATATCCTCCACTACCACGCCCTCTAAGCAAAGGAGCAAAGTCTTTTAAGAAGCCGTCGAAAAAACGCTAGCCGATGCGCATCATCGACGATAGCACCTGAATCCGCAAGCCTGTCAAGTAACGTGTCTCCAATTTGCATTAAATATATAAAGTACATTTTAATCATTTTTAGACGGTATCGTGGAAAAAAAACATATATAAGCGCAAAAGATAAAAAATTACCACAACGGAAACATTAGGAGTCTGACGCCTGGGAACATGAACTTCTCGATATCAATTATTAGAGGGTGAGAAACGCTACGATACCATGGCATATACTTCGGATCCATCTCACCGGGAACACCACAAGGGTCGACACTGACAAAAGATGTACACGGTGACTCTCCAAACTATCCCATGGGTGATCTGTGTAAGATCCAGATATCCCGAGTACCCTAACCCTGAACTTGAACGATGTAAGATACCTTTAACAATGGGATCTGGGATCATCTGCTTGTACCCAAGCTGATCTAAAAACCGATCAGGATGATATGGCTCAACCACGTCCATAAATCGAATACAACCAGAAAACAGTGTACGGGGATGCGACGTCGATACTCCCCTACCTTAAGGCTGCCACAAAACTGAGGAAGCGTTCATCTTGTCTAACACGGTACGATACTCAAACAACTTACTAAAGGTAGTAGTAAAAGGACCAACAGTCTGCCAACGTTTCAACCGACTAGCCGCTGAACAACGTCCTACCGCCTCCACTGGTGTCCCTGGGCCGAAAATATGGAAAGTACTAAACAATCCAAGCTTGCAACAACGCCAAACAACTGCAAATACTCTTAACGTCAGCTCGTGAAGCTACAACTCGTGAAGTTATCCCTAGCTGTCTGTATAAGAAAGCTAAAGTGCCAGCACCCCACGCATAAGATCCTATCCTACCCGAATCAGCCAGCAACAGAAACAACTGAGGACGTATCCTATCTCCCGATTTGTCAATGAAAAGCGTCGACCCTAACAACAACGCCATATACCCTACAACAATATCGTTATCCCCACCGTTAACCGCCACCTCCCTCACTGCCTCATGTGAAATGCCTCCACTCCTGTAGATAGGGACGGTGGTGTCGGAGTGTAAAGGGGACCTCAAATCTTCTTGTGACCCCGTCTGAAAATACTCGCAAACATATATAATGGGATTGGCCAACTCAGTGCTATTAGCCATTACCACACACTTCTCTCCATCCACGCAATACCTAGGAGCTCTGCGACATCGTGAAGGAGGATGTTCATCTCTCCAAAAGGCATGTGAAAATTGTTGGTGTCCGACTGCCACCTCTCAACAAAAGCAGAAATAAGGGGCATGTTTAAATAATCAGGCATGTAGTGACAAAGGTGCCAAAGACCAGTAATACTAATCAATGATTTAACTTTCAAATCTAACTCCCAATCCGTCAACTCACGTAGCTTTCCTAGACGATGGTACCCAGCTAGCACCGGTCTAATATCCACGTTCGGGTCCGCCCACAAAGACATGGAAATATGGCGCCCAAAGCTAGGAATTACATGTGAAACACATGGCCCACCAGATACATTCCCTCTAATGACCCAAGACATGCCCCTCTTAGCCTGCTTCTTCTTCGAAACCCTCACACTACTAGAATTATCTAACGACACTCGCTTAAATTGCCCCTTCTCAAATCGTCTAATCTTTGCGGTAGAAGCTAAAGAAAGAACTGAATCATGACCCGCTCGCTTACCCTTCTACCCAACTACTCCCTCCTCAACAATCCACTCAACCTTGCAACCATGCACCCTCATCGTCGAGCTCCAAATCCTCATCATGTAAAGACCGAGAGCCAGCTTTTGAAACCATCGGCGGTTCCTCAATAGGGTCCCCTTTAAGTCGTGCTGATGCCGTGACACGTCGATTAGTAAGCCAGTTAGCATTTGTCGTCTCCTTTCCTTTTCCGGCCATCTGATCAAAACATGAAATAAATTTAAACAACTTATATATGAAAACAAAAACGTATTAATATTAACGAAAACAATTACTTTCCCTTTATTTCTTTCTAATCAATTACTTTATCTTTTAATCAATAACTTTCTTTTCACACGAAAACAATATTCATTTTCAATTTTCATTCATAAATTAGAAATATTCATACAACGTTTAATATTTTATTAGACCTTTATTTCTTTCTAATCAATGACTTTATCCTTTAATCAAGAACTTTCTTTTCCCTTCCATGTAGACTTGGCTAAGTCTTGAATAAGGACAAAGAATAAATATGAAAATCAAAGTAAATCAAAATGAAAATGAATCCCCAAGTTCCAGAAACGCAGTCTAAGTGTTCTGAAATAGACCATTTGGAACGCTTATAGGAACACCAAACTTTGCTTCTATCCCTTCCATGTAGACTTGACAAAAGCAACCTGATCTGAATGACCCGACGCGAAAAGGCTGACCTGAGACCCAAAACTAACCCCAAGTTGCAAAACCCGAATATAACCCGAAACCGGAAATAACCCGGACCCGACCCAAACTTGACCCGGAGTATGTCGACCCGAAACTGACCCGACGACCCGAAATGACCCGATCCGAAACTACCAACCCGAAAGTAACCTGAAAAAAATATAACTCTAATTGAATAAAAAAGACTTGAAATAACTAAATGCACTTTTTTCTTAATCTTGACCCGTAAATGACCCGACGAAATAACCCAACCCGTTGACCCGAAACTGACCCGATCAACTTACCCGAAAAACACCCGTAACCCAAAACAACCCGACCTGAACTAACCCGATAATATGATAAACCCAAATTGGCCCGACCCGAACCCGATCTAATTGACCCCTTTGCCAGGTCTACTAGTGCCATGCTGCCATGCACACTCCACATGGACCTTTTATTTTTTTTGTTATTAACACTTGGCACTAATTCATTGGCTAATTTGATTTTTGTAGTTATAATCTCTACTAAAGAGCTTCTATAAACTTAAATTTACAAATTTTAAAAATGGTATTGTATACAATTATTTCTAATTCTCTTTGCTAATAAACCATATTTGATATATTTTTGATGTAATTTTATTTATTTATTTTATTTCAATAATTTACCTTTTATATAAAAAAATATTTAAGCTTAAGTTTACATAAAACCTTGGGTTAAAACATAAATTACTTAAATAACTAAAGTTTTGAGATAAACGGGTAGAAGAGAAATATTAGGCTAAATAGGTTAAAGTAGAGCTTGAAAAAACACTAAAAACAAATGAGTAGGCTTTAATAAGCACAAATTCTCATTTAAGACGGGAGCTATCCGTCTTAAAGTTTTGTCTAGGAAATAGCAAAATTTTTGTCTTTATTCCCCCACGTGATAGCATAAGACAGACAAGACTAACTGATAAATAAAAAGTATACTAATGTTACTAACTTTTTTATTCTCTTTAAATAAATAAATACCACATTTGAGATATATATATATATATATATATATATATATATAGAAGAGATCATGTGAGTCCTTCTCTAAACATTGAGTCCTTGAGTCCTTTTTGTGACCATTGGATGAGGGAGATGGATGGTTGAGATTGATACTTCTAAATGGTCATTAATACCACTATCTCTCTACTTTTCACTAATTAATCACTAATCTACCCTAATTCAATATATAAGCTTTTCCTCCCAACTAGTTCTCTCTCATCTCATACAATATCTATCCTTTCATCTCTCTCTAAACCCCTAATAAATTCAAAATCCCAAAATAATACTCATCCTTCATTCAACCCAAGCACCACCACGCAACCACCACCAAAACCAACACACACCACCAAAAAAAAAAAAAACTAGATCTGAAAATAAAAAAGAAATCCCACCACCACCTACCTCCTCCCTTGCCACCTCCATGCCGCCTGCCATAAGACAACCCGCATGCACCAGACCACCACCAGACCGCCTCCTATCCAACGACCACCCTAGCCTCACTCACCACCATGTCGCCCCCGCCGCGCCCTGCCGCCACTCCGTCGTCCTCCCCTGCGTCCTCCTCCTCCTCTCTTCTTCTTCTTCTTCTTCTTTTTTTTTTTTTTTTTTTTCTTTTTTCAGATTTGTACCACCATCTCATTTAGATCTTAGTTTTTTTTTTCACAATTTATGTTTTTTTAGATCTACTTTTTTATTTTTCAACTTTCTATGTTACTAATTTATTTTCCAGATTCAAAACCACCATTTTTTCCAACTTTTTATGTTTGTTATAAATGGTTAAATTTACACAATAAATGAATAAAGTTACACAATAAATGAATAAAGTTACACAATAATGTTTTTTTGTTTTGTTGGTAGTGTTTGAAGTTACATTACTATGGACTAAAGTTACACATTTATGGATTAAAGTGACACATTTTAAATTTGATTTTTTTTTTCAGATCTGAAAATTAGGGGTTGACGCACACTTTGAGCTAAGAGATGCAGCCGCATTTTATGTTTTTTTCTTTTTTTATATATATATATATATATCTGTAACTTCAGTGGTTGTGGTGGTTTCTTTTTTGTATTAAAGTAACTCAAAATGATCATAAAGGTTACACTAGTTGATATTAATAAAGTAACACACATTATTTATATTTTTTTTTTTTCAGATCTGATTAAAGTAACACACTTTTTTAAAAATTAGATCTCGTTTTTTTTTGTGTCGATGTTATTTTTTATTTTTCCTTTTCTCTTTATTTTGAATCTATGTTTTAATTTGTTAGATCTCGTTTTTATATTTCAAATTTATTATGTTTGTTAATTTTTCAGATCTCAAAAACCATCATTTTTATTAACTGAAGTTACACTTTTTTGACTGAAGTTACACTTTTTTTTGACTGAAGTTACACTTTTTTTTGACTAAAGTTACACAATTAATAGTTATATAACTGAAGTTATATAGGTTTGGATTGAAGTTACATAGGTTTGGACTGAAGTTACATAGGTTTGAATTGAAGTTAAACTAGCTTGGACTGAAGTTGCACTAGAAAAGACTAAAGCATAAAGTTACACTATAAATGACTAAAGTTACATAATTAATAGTTGAAGTTTCACTAATAACGAATAATGTTACCCTCATAAAAATGTTAAAATTAAATCATATTTTGGGTTAAAGTTACACAAATAAGGGATGGAGTTACACTCATTGATACGGATGTCGCAACCCTATCAAAGATAAAACCTAACGATCTCAACAAAATGCAGTAGAGGCAGTCGGGTATCGAATCCACAGGGAGAGGGAATCCTATAACTAGCGAAGTCCGTCAAAGTAAAGAAATTGGGGGGGTTTGTTTAATTGATTTTCTAACAGTACAAGAGAAAAGGGGAAGAGAAATAAAGAGTGAAATAACAGAAAGAAGAAGAACTAGGATCGTCGGTTCCCCATGGCATCTAAGGTCAGGATAAAAATCAAAGTAAAATCTAAATAGGTTTGTGGGTAGTGAAAAGGTCCTTTTGGTCCGCTATTCGCCCTAAGATATACTAACTTAGCTCTCGCCCTCATTAGCATAATCCCAATGTTCATCGCTGATCGGCCCTTTTCCAATCTCTCGATCTAGGTCAAGGGGGGTATCAAATCAATCAATTGAATGCGTCGACTCAAACAATTAAAAGCTATTAAATGTGATGATTGCATCCAAACCTAATCTTAAGACTACTAATCAATTCATCTTACCTAAGACACGGTTCCCCTAAATCCTAGCAAAGGAATTAGCTACGCATAATAGGAAGAAGAACAACAACTACAACAACAACAATAAATAAGGAACAAAAAGACATAGAGAAATAATTAATTGAATACAAGAACAATAATACCCAAATTTGAAAGAGGAAGAAAGTCAGAAGAAGTCCTCAAATCCATATCCAAAATAAAAGTCAAAGATAAAGTCTAGGGTAAGAAGTTATTTTCTCGTCTAAAGTCTAGAGTAAGGAGTCTCTCTATTGTTCTCGTTTTTTACCCTTAAGTAAAAAGAAAATAACAAATTATAAGGCCTCCATTGCTTAACACACTATCTCGCAAAGCCCATAGCTTGTAACCACTCGATCGAGCAACCTTTGCTGTCAAAAGTACTCGATCGAGTACCCATAGTGCTCGATCGAGTAAACGTCCAAAGCCAGCAGCTCGATTGAGCAGAACAACGCTCGATCGAGGTCTTCTAATCAATAAGGTGGTCGATCGAAGGCTTTTACACCTCGAACGAGTGTTTTGCTCATAAGTTTCGTTCTTTCATTCCCTCAACACGACTTTATGCATTCCGAGACACAAAGATTCCTTTCCGACTCACTTGTGCTTGCTTGAGGAGCTACAAAATGGGTAGTTTTCCGTCATTCTGGTCCATACCTGCAAATATTACAAAACAAACCAAAGTAGACTATTCGGGGGATATTTGTAGTAAAACACTACTAAATAAGCATGGAAATGCGTGCTAATATGGCCTAAAAGGTCTAAATAAAATGCACGCATCAAACTTCCCCAAACCAAACCTTTGCTTGTCCTCAAGAAAAAAGGATGCAACAAATAAATGGAACAAATAAACTCCGGACTACCGCAAATCGCCTGCTTGAACCAATTTAATGCAACAGTCAAACTCAGCAATGGTATCAAATGCAAACGAACTGAACCGTCGACCTTGCCAGACTATCAATGTCGGACTCTCACGGGTCACTCTTCTCTTAGCAAAGCAAAGGGTAAGCATGTTATGTGCAAGAGAGAGAAGGAGAAAATAGTCGCTCACCTAACTACGACCGTCGCGTTCATGCAATGCCAACTAATGATCAGGCATGTCGCAAGCCCGATGCAAAGATAATTTACCCAGACTAGGCTAATAACAAATTAATGTAATTAGGGAAGTAGGGGTCGATCCTCAGGGAGATGGTTTTTCCTATGGATTGTGAATCGTCTCACAATTGAGTTTTATCTAATTGTTTTCTTGGTATTGGAATTTTGATATCTAAACTAATAAAAGGCATAAATGAAAATAAGATAAAAACAATTAAA
>JAIUZE010015744.1:0-40683 GCA_022085475.1 Heliosperma pusillum | reverse complement strand
TAAAGCAAAGTCTCTATTAGAATCCACCAATTAGAGACATCAAATTCTCAAATGATATACCAAGCAACCGCTATAATACCCAACAACAACAAACTATTATCATGATTAACTAATTTCTCAAAATAATACTAGAATACCAAGCTCCAAATCTAAAACCCTAAGAGAGGATACATTATCACTATTAGGATTCATCCTAGAGTTTAAGTCCTATTTTCCATGATCAAAAGCAACATGAAATTTGCTAAATCCAAAGACACATATTCTAGCTAAAGAATCCCAAAATTCATTACACTTATTCTCTAAGCTTTAGAAACGGAGTAAATCCACTAGAGAAAAGATGAAGGAGCAACGAGATAGGAAACGATAAGGAATCTCAAGGAGAACACGAGAATAATTCAAGCACGAGATTACAAGAGAGGAGCGCTGAAAATAACGAGGTCAAGAAATAAGATACGAGCATGCGATTTCTTAAAGATCAATCTTGACAAAAACATTCAAGAATGGAAATGAAAAGGGATGATGGCACGAGTAAAGGTTTAAGGTTTAATCCACAAAATTTCTCCTTTCAAACTTAAGGCGATAGTAAAACAACTTAATTATTCCTTTACAAAGGCCTCTTACAAGGGACCATCATACCACGTACAATCATCAAAGTAAGGTACACCTAGATTTGATAAATCGACTACAACCCAATTCATCCATCCTTTCATATCACACGGGTTCCCAATTACGGAATTTCAACTCAAGCATAATAACATTATCTCAACTCCATAATTTGACACATTCCCTAAGGTTTCAAAAACCGAAGAATCAATTAGGAATTCTCCATACTAATCTCTTTTCAACTCCTACGGCTAAAAGGTAGAACACCGAACAAAACATCATTATCAACATCATATAGTCCACGAGTTCATTATTATCAAAGTACAACATCAAGCCAAACATCATCATTAACGTCCCAAGGTATTTCCATCATGGATCACATCATCAAATCTCTCTCATATCTATAATCTTCAAGTAATATGGTTCAACTTACAACGAAACCTTACTACTTCAAACGAGTCTCCGATACCATAAGATAAGATCATATCTTTAAATCCAAGAACTATATCCAAATGCTTTTCCACCAAGCCTACACTTACAAATAAACACACCATAGGAAACCACAAGACGTCACTTAGTCTCAAAAGCATTTTGCACCTCAAGATATCATTCTAAACTTCTTATTTACACCAAATAAACATATCATAAGCATGGTCTTTAAAACAATACAAAACTTCTAAGTCCAAAAGACTAAACTACTAATGGGTTAAGAAGTCATAGCCAACTCATTCGACCTTACACCATCGAATATCATGAACTATTTACACATTAGTCATGGCAAGCATCAAGCATTAAAATCATCAAACGTATCTTACTACCTTTCCTTAGAGTTACAACCAATCATCAATATAGGGTGAATTTAGATCTACACCATTTTCCTCAAATCACAAAATTCATTCTAACAAATACTAATATTCCACAAAATTCAAGTCCTTCCGACCAAGCATATTATATCACAAACAAAAGGGTATGACATCCATAAAAATGTTACATGAGGAAGGTAAGGATACCAATGGTAAGAATGAGGAACTATTAAGAGAAATTTCCAAGAGGCAAACAAGTTGGAAGGGAAAGAAGCACCTAGATAGAAGGAAAAGAGCATAAGACAATAAGGACGAGAGAATTCATAGATGAGGAAGAAATACACTTCAATTAGGCTTGTCAATCTTTAAATCTTTGGTAGAAGATACTTCTTCTAAGTAACACATGATCCACCTTAAGACGGTAGATACAAACAAACATAACATCACTCAACACAATCAACAAACAAGTTAGAACCTAACAAATATCAAGTACACCAAGACTACCAAGTAAAGTCCTTAATTTCTACCCATCTCTCATTTATTATTTCAAGGTCAAGTAGTTTAAGTTTAGGGTTCACGTGTGTGCGTCGGGAGCGATAAAGCTCTGATACCAACTGTGACAACCCTCGCGAATGCGGAAAAATAAAACATACCAGCATGTGAATTATATAGCGGAAATATGAAGTTTAAAAAAAAACTTTTATACATGCAAGGAAAGAATACGAGGAGTGTCATATATTACAAACTAAAGTACGAATTATACCACACCAAGAGACGAAGTCTCTCTAAAAGGTTAACATGTAAAAGTGATCTTACAAAATAGATGGGGTATTTTCGAAATAGATGGTGTATTTTCGAAATAGATGGGGTATTTTCGAAATAGATTTAGCAACTAGCTAAACAACGTCTAGAGGTGTTTCATCCCGGGACAACGCCCGCTAGCTCACACACGAACCCAAAATAGTCAAAGCAAAAAGCCATCCATGCAAGCAACCTGTTCATTCATGAAAAACATGAACGCCACAATAAGTGGGGAGTAACTCCGGGTTCTCCCAGCCATATCACATTAAACGTACATAGAAGGAAATACAAAAGTAAAATCATGCATATATAGATATACATGTGAGATACGATAAGAATAGATAGGCAATTCGATAAATAATAATAAGATCATGTGGAAATCAAATCCGAAACCATCATGTTATTCAAAGACTCGGGGAAGACACTCTTAGGCAACCGAATACGCTCACTAGGGCTTACCTCTCACCGTTAGCGGTATAAGTTTGATAAGATTGAGACTCGACAAACAAACCATGCCAAGTCATTCAATGATCAATCATATAATCATTCATCCAAACATACCAATACACTGACGACCTCTCTCACGGTAAATGAAACGCACTAGCACCGTGTACATGGCACGTATGATTAAAACTATGCATCCGAGGCGGGATAAACATTTTCCTTAACAATACACGATAAACCGTTCGTATTCCTTAGACTAATTTCGCTCCTGATAGCACGGCGATAATAATACGGCTCCTAATCTAAACCTGGCCAGATTCTCGAAATCACAATTTCCGATTCGACATGCGATCACGTTTCGCATCCAAGACTCGGTCAATCATTGACGCCGAGTACCCACATTCTCGGTAGATCAATTCACGAAAGAGGCGGAAAACGAGCTCAAGCCTCATAACATGCGGTACGCTACATGCAAATAACACCACCTCGCAAGTACACAACATTTGACTGCCGGGTCGAACAACGCATAGCGTTCAACTCCCAACAACGTCGTCGTATGCCCACTAACACATGCAATTAAGCAGTAGGATACCTCTCCGTTCCGACATTCCAGCCTTACGAACGGAAGGGTAGCCAAGGGAATGAGAAGACAAAGCACAAGACCAAATCGTGCTCAAACCGAACTCATTTTGTTAAAAGCCGATCAAAGTGGGAACATATCGAAACCCGTCACAAAACATGTGATACATGCGAAAGAGATATCATATATCCAAAATATGAATATTATAAGACATTACGTAAAATTATACGATAAACCGATCATGCGAACTATTATAAATTACGAGTTTTAGAAAATAAAGGAAATGCATACAGCCGTGTTCCAGGCCGGGCAACAGACTGGCGGCCGGTAGGCCGGCTCAGAACACGGGGCAAAAATCCAAAAATCACAAAAACAGAGAAATGTAGTCTAGGCCGGTCAGTAGACCGGCGGCCGGTACCCCGGCTCAGAGCACAACACTACCAAACACAAAAATCACAAGTTTGGAAACTATCAAAACAAGGGTCTACTTCAAATGGTCATAACTAGAGTTCTAGATATGGGAATGCAGAAATTCCAAGTCGAGGTGATAGCTTATCCTCTTACGGTTCCAACGAGTGGTCACAAGCCCAAAACAAGCAAGTAACGAAGGAGTGATGATCATTCTACGAACAAGGGTCGGTGCAGGAAATTGCCAGCCGGGCACTAGACCGGCTGCCGGTCCTTCGGCCAGGAACACCCTTCTACCCGAGAACCACCAACACCAATCCTATCATTTTCAATTCTCCTAATTCACTTCTAATAATTATCAACAATCAATATTCATCATCAACAATCATTAAATAACAACAATCATAAATCATAACATGATTCCTAAGCTTTCTACGTATTCTAAATACGATTTCTAACATATTAAGCATGCAAAACACGTAAATGATAACGAGCTAGGAACCCTTCACCGTTACCTTTACGCGTTTTCAAACGGTTTACTAAGCTTCCTAGTCTCCCACTACAAACAATTAGATAAATAAAAGAGGAATATCACCCATCTTGAGAAAGACGGATACTTTTTAAAAAGCGGGAGAACGACGGTAATTTTATTACCAATACGGATAGAGGAAGCTAAGAGGGGAAGAATAAGACGAACTTACGTGAATTCCGTCAAAGAACGAATGCTCTAGGCGAATTCTAAGATCGAAATCAAAGAGGGAAAGCTTTTGATTTGGGTTTCTTAGTGATGAAGAAAAGTGTTGGTGTTTGTGTGAATGAAAATAGAATAAGTGGTAGTATGAGATTTATAAGGAAAAGTCAACAAAAGTCAAAGTCGGTTTAAAAGTCAAGAAAATTCAAAGACGACTTAAAATTCAAGAAAAGTCAAACTCGACTCAAAAGTCAAGAAAAGTCAAACTCGACTCAAAAGTCAAGAAAAGTCAAACTCGACTCAAAAGTCAAGAAAAGTCAAACTCGCCTTAAGACGGGATTTTCATGGAATATCACAGAAATTCCAAATACGAACTCGGAAATTCTAAATTCGACTCGAAACATAAAAAGCTAATTTAAAACTTAAATTCGCTGAAAAGATTTCGTAAAATATTTCTACTAGAAAAATAGGGTACATTTCCGGGTGTTACAATAAAGGGATATATATATATATATATATACATGAATACATGGAGTAAGCATGTAAAGAGACTGTTCTAGAACCATCCTACAATTATGGGCATCTATAATAGGGAGACTTATGGGCATCCACAATAAGTTTTCATAATATATATATATATAGAGAGAGAGAGAGAGATAGAGAGAGAGAAAGGGGGGAGGGGGGAGAGGATCAGGTAAGTCCCTTTATTTAGATGAGTCCCTAAGTCCTAATATAAGCCATTAGATTTTAGAAGAGATGGAGGGATAAGATTAGGACCATTAATACACTCACCTACTACTAATTAAGGATATTTTGAATTTCTGAAATTTTAGAACAAATTTTTGTCACTTTATCACAAATTTGTATAACTTTAGTTTTTTACGAATGTAACTTTAACCCTTTGAGATGTAACTTTATACTAATTTAGTCATTTTCGGGTGTAACTTCAGTCTTTAATGATGTAACTTTATGCTAATATAGTTCATTTTATATATTAATTTGGAGTTATGTAATTTTAAGAAAAAATTTATGTAACTTTGGTATTTTAAAATGTAACTCCAATATTTACGAGCGTAACTTTAGCCATTTAAGGCTATTTTGTATATGAAAATTTAAAATTATGTATTATAATGTTATTTTGAATATATTAATATGATTTTATGAAATTTTATGTAACTTAAGCCAAATTTTATGTCACTTCATTCAAATTTTTTGTATCATTAGTCCAATTTTATGTAATTCTAGTCAATTTTTATGTAACTTTAGTCAGATTTATGTAATTTTAGTCTAATTTTATGTAACTTTAATCCGATTTTATGTAACTTAATTTGATTTTATGTAACTTTATTATTTGAAGTATGTAACTTTGATCTGATGTTATGTAACTTTATTATTTGAAGTATGTAACTTTAATTTGATTTTATGTAACTTTATTATTTGAAGTATGTAGCTTTAGTCCAAAATGGCCCACCACCACCAGCAAACAACCCCTTCCACCTATCACCACACCCCCCTGCCGCGACCCTGCACCACCACCACCACACACCCCCGCACCACCACATCTCGTCAAGCACCCCCTGCCCAACACTACAAGAAAACAACGTTAAGGCGACCGATGTTAGCGACTGATTGCAGTCGCCAAAATGAATTTGGCGACTGAAAACAGTCGCCAAGGCCCATTTATTGAACCATTCCTCTTTTTGTGTGGATGTAGCCTTTGTCCAACAAGTAGGAGCAACCCCCGTCATCTTCATTTTTGTACTTTGAGTACAACCTCGTACAACCTTTTGAGACGAAAACTAGAAAAATAATATATATATATATATATATATATATATAGAGGCAAGATCCGGTGAGTCCACCTAAATATTTGAGTCCGTGAGTCCAGTAATACAATATCACAGATTACACAAAACAATATCACTGGCTATACTAAACAATATCACGAAAAAAACAGCACAAAATGGTTAAAAATATTGTATGTCATATTACTCGCCATTAACGACGACCACTCACCCACCAATACCTGTGACAATCCAAGCACCTAGATGACACAAGCAAACATTTATCCACCATCGTCGTCACACATTTATTCCATGTTTTCTTTCCAATCTCCATATTTCTCCACCCATTTACATTACTTTTACCCGAATTTCACACCATCACCAATCACAACAAAATTTGTCAATGTTGTCGTTAAATTAGGAGTCTCGTCGTCGGCTATGGAGAAGATTGGCGGAGGCAAAAATGCTAAGTATAGAAGAAATAGGATAAAGAAGCTACAAACAATGCAATAAACTCCGATGAAACACCGATAATAGTAATTTTTGTCGGAGGTTCGGTACTATAATCAATTGGTGTGAAAAAAATTATGAGAAAAAGAAGTTAATAATAGTGGGTATGAGTGGTTCAGTGGTGTGATATTGTATAGTATAACCTCTGATATTGTTTAGTATAACTTGTGATATTGTATCATGGACTCACGGACTCAAAAAGAAAGGGTGGACTCACATGATCCTAATTCTATATATATATATATATATTATTATGGAAAATTATGCATTTATGTTAAATAATGTAAAATAATTATAAAATAATAAATTAAAGACATTGGTCGTTGTCTTACCAAAACCCCGCGGGATCAAGTATCATCTTCCCGTCCGAGGTGAACTGGATCTCCGATGCCTGATCAGAGGACTCATCGTCATTGGTCGATTCCTCAACCACCGGACCCTGATCAATAACCTCCATATCCTCCTCGTTGACTGAAGAAGTACTATGGCGTCTATTTGAACCGCCGCCAAGTTGTCTACCTCGACCTCCCGCCATCTACAATTACACAAATATAATTGTTAGAAACTGTTAATAACATAAAAAAAACATCAAATAAAAACATAAACCCGTCAACTAATTCATTATCACTATCACCATAAACTGTTAACAACATAAAAAAAAACATAAAGATAAACTGTTAATGACATAAAAAGAACATCAAATAACAAAAAAAACTTAATTAATATATATATATAGAATTAGGATCACGTGAGTCCACCCTATCTTTTTGAGTCCGTGAGTCCAGGATACAATATCACAAGCTATACTAAACAATATCACGGGATATACTATACAATATCACACCACTGAACAACTTTTTCGCCCACTATTACTAGCTTTTTTTTTCATACTTTTTATCACACCAATTGATTCCAATACCAAAATTCTGAAAATTACCATCATTTCTCTCGCTTTTTCATGCGAGAAAGTCACTATTATCGGTGTTTCACCGAAATTTATTTTATTTAACTTCTTTTATCATTTTTCCTCTCTACTAAACATCTTTGCCTCTGGTGTTTTTCTTCATAGCCGACGACGAGACCCGTAATTTAACGACAACAATGACAAATATTATTGTGATTGGGGGTGGTGTGAGCTCCGAGTAGGAGTGATGTGTATTGGTGGAGGAATATGGGTGGAGGAATATGAAGATTGAAAAGAAAACATGGGATAAATAATGGGTGACGACATTGCCGGATAATTGTTTGCTTGTATGATCTAGGTGCTTAGATATGTCGCCGTTATTGGTGGGTGGGTGGTCGTCGTCAACGACGAGTACTATGACATAAAGTATTTTTAACCCTTTTGTGCTGTTTTTTTCGCGATACTGTTTAGTATAATCAGTGATATTGGTTTGTATAATATGTGATATTGTATAGCTGGACTCACGGACTCAAATATTTAGGTGGACTCACCGGATCTTGCCTATATATATATATATATATATATATATATATATATATATATATATATATAATCTTTACCCAATTAATCACCATCATCAAAGTCGTCGTCATCATCACCATCTGATTAATTATCATCATCACTGACAGGCTAAATCGCACACCTGATCAAAGATAACCAACTGGCCTAAACTAATGCAGTAAAGGAAGTCGAGATCGTATCCACAGGGAGACTAAAGAAATTCTATTTGCTAATTAATAGTCTGTCTAAGTAACAAATTGGGCGTTTAAATTGTTTGTTATCTAAACTACAAGTAGTGAAGGAAAGAGAAATAAAGGGAAGAGATATAAAGGAAGAAAGTTGATTAAAATATAATAAGAGAAATAGCTAGGATATCGGGTTACCACGGTCAACGACGGTCAATGATAGAATCAAAAGATTAACATAAACATGGTTTGAAGGGTAATGGATAGTTCCTTCCGGTCTACTATTCACCCAAGAATTACTAAGATAACTTTCGCTCTGATTAGTAAATTCTATTGTTCGCTGCAAGTTCTACCATTTCCATATCTTACGATCTAGGTCGAGGTTTAACAAACTAATAGATTGGTCACATGCATTTAACCAATTTACTAACAATTGATGCAACGATTAACAAAACAAACCAATAATCATGAATTAACTAAAAATCTAACAATAAATCATCGCATGACCGCAGTTTCCCTAAATCCTAGCATAGAAGAATTAGCTACTCATGTTGTATCTAATGAAATTAACTACAACAATAAGAATTGAATTGAACATGATGGAAGAACAATTAACAATCTAATAAATTAAATAAATAAGAGAAAGAACAAGGATAGAGGAAATAAGAGGTTTGAATTAAAACTAAAGGAGAAAGATTCAATACCAAAAGAAAAGGAAGAAAGATTGATTCCAAGTCTTAGATCTAAAGTTACGTAGAATTGTTATACAGTGGAAAAACATAACCTAATTATTCTGTCTTCTAAGGCTTAAATACTAAATCCATAAGCTAGAGTAATTAAGTAACTAATGGGCCAGAGCCACGAAATAACCGTCTGATTACTAGAATTAGTCGATCGACTAAAAAGGGTGTCGTGATGATTTTAGTCGATCGACTAATGCGCTCTGTTGATCGACTAAATTCTTCAAGTGGTCGATCGATAACTTCAAGTAGTCGATCGACTAAAAGTCTGGCGAATTTCCTGCAATGCTCACCAAACTTCAAGAGGCCGCCATTTCTTCGTTACTTGGTCAAATCATGCATTTTGGGTGGCGATGGAAAGTTAAGAGAATAAGCTTTCATCTCCAATTAGAATCACTGGATTATCAATTATAGATCTGGAGATATGGCTCTTCAAAGTTGACACTAGTGACATACGGCTCTTGAAATTCTTTCAAACTTACTTTGTTGATAGGATTTGGCTTGCATTTGCTCTTTTTTGGGTAATAACCTATAAACCTACAACACAACCCAAAGTAGCAAATAGAGGAATTATAATAGCTAAAAGATATGTAATAAGCATAGAAATGCGTGTCAAATAAGAGAATAAACGCATATGAAAGACACGCATCAATCACTATCACCACCACCATCACCGTCAACTTGACCATCACCATCCTTACATGCATCAATCTTGTAATGCGGAAGTTGTAGACCTTTCACTACTTCTTTGGTATTGTAGAATGATCGGGTTATGACATTATTACCGGGGATAACATCCTCAATCAAAGAAGCAATGCCATCAACACAATTAAATGGCAAATTGTACTCACATTTCAAAGTTACTATCCTAGAGGCGGCTTCTAACAATGACATTTTGCTCCCTTCATATAATGGAAGTGAAAAATAAGATTCTCCATGAGAAATCCAATTGTAATCATCACAAACTATACATAAACATCATAATACTAATTACAATCATAAAATAAACAAACAAAACAAAAATTAAGCTAAAGAATTAAATTTAAGAGAGCAAAAGACGCACCTAAGTAAAAGAAGGGGAATAGAACAAGAGATGGTCGGAGTTTGGTGGTGAGGACGGTGGTGAGGTCGGTGGTCGGAGAAGCGGCGGTGGGATCGGTGGTGAGGATAGAATAAGAGTCGTCGTTGTCGCCGTTTACGTCTGATTTTGTTTTTGTTTTTGTAAAGTATAAGGAATGAAACACAGCCGTTTGCGAATTCTGCTGTGTACTATAATGTTTGGCAACTGATTTAGGTAGTCGCCAAAAGGCCTTTTCAGTCGCCAATTTGGCGACCACTTTCGGTCGCCCGTGTTTTTTTCAGATTAATTTGGGGATTATTTTAGTCGCCAATTTGGCGACTACTTTTGGTCGCCCGAGTCAATTTTCAGTCGCCAATTTGGCGACTACTATGATCAGTCGCTTTAATATAGTCGCCTGAAAGCAGAATTCTTGTAGTGCAAACAACCCGTCGGCCCCCATATTTGACAGCCCACCCACAACTACCCCTAACGCCACCGCCACCACACTATCCGACCGCCTCGTCTCCAACACACCACCATCAACAACCACTCAAGCACAAACTTAACTCACAAAAAACCAGATCTGAGAAAGGGAAGAGAAGGGTCGCATAAACCTTCACCGGATAGAGAGAGGGGAGGGAGAGGCGGTCGGAATGGTTGTGGTCAGAGAGAGGAAAGGGAGAGGCGGCGACCAACCGGTCATATCTGAAAACAAAGAGAGGAGGATTGTGGCGGCGGATTTGGAGGAGGAGCAAGAGAGGCGGAGGCGGTGAGACCGGCGGCGGTAGTGAGGGCGATGCAGTGGAGACGGGGAGGAGGAAGATGATAGGAGAAGAAGGGGCGGTGGGTGTTGGTGGCGTGGTGGGGGCGAGCCACTGGTAGGTGGCATGAGTTGGTGGAGGGTGGTTTGAGAGAATTAGGTAGAGAGAGAAGTAGGTAGAGAGAGGGGTAGGTTTTCTGAAATGATTAGGGTTTGGTTGGGTTGGGAGCTTTTATATCACCCTTTCATTTTTTGTTTTAATCTCAACCTTTCATTTATTTGATCTAAAGGTCCATATTAGGACTTATGGACTCACCTAAAGAAGGAGGACTTATGTGATCCCATTTATATATATATATATATATATATATATATATATATATATAGGCAAGTTATAATGAGTCCACCTTCAAAATTGAGTTCATGAGTCCTAATCTTGGTCATTGGATGAAGAGGATGGAGGGATAAGATTAGAACAAGAGGGAGGGCCAAGATTAAAAGAAAAATGGATGGACAAGATTATAATAAAATGAAGGGACAAGATTAGAACAAAATGAGTGGGTTTTATTGACTTCCACCTACATTACGAGTGTAACTTCAACCATTAATTTTGTAACTTCAAGCTAAAATGTGATTTTGACTATTTAAATTTAAATTTGTGTAACTTTAAACAAGTTTATGTGATTTTAGACTTTTTATGAGTATAACTTCAGTCATTACGAGTGTAATTTCAATCTTTTTTAGTGTAACTTTAAACCAAAATGTGATTTCGACTATATAAATTTGAATTTATGTAAATTTAAGATAAGTTTATGTAATTTTTGCCTTTTTATGAGGCTAACTTTAGTCATTAAGAGTGTAACTTCAACCATTAGTTTTGTAACTTTAAACTAAAATGTGATTTCGACTTTATAAATTTGAATTTATATAATTTTAAAACAAATTTATGTGATTTAGTTTTTTTATGAGTATAACTTCAATTCTTAATTGCGTAACTTTAAGTCAAAATATGATTTAATTTTATCATTTTTATAAGTGTAACTTTAACCTTTAGTGAAACTTTATTTACTAATTGTGTAACTTTAGTCAATTATAGTGTAACTTTATACTAAAGTAAGATTTAATATATTAATTTGAATTTTTTAAGACATATTTAGGTAACTTTAGTCTTTTCTAGTGTAATTTCAGTCCATACTAATGTAACTTTAGTTATTAATAGCGTAACTTCAGTCCTTAATAGGGTAACTTTAGTCCATAACTATGCAACTTTAATCCATAATTGTGCAACTTTAGTACATAATTGTGCAACTTTAGTCCATAATTGTGCAACTTTAATACATAATTGTGCAACTTTAGTACATAATGATGTAACTTTAGAACATAATGATGCAACTTTAGTACATAATTGTGCAACTTTAGTACATAATGATGTAACTTTAGTACATAATTGTGCAACTTTTTTTTTTTGGTGCAAATGTAAGCTTTAATTAATACGGCATGAAGCCAACCAAACCACAATTCTTTTACAACCTAGTAACAAATTACTAGCTCATACAAACACAATACAACCAGACAATAAGCATTAAACTACATAAGTTGTCTATTTCTACACCATACAATCTCGTCTCTCTTTATACTACCAAGCTCTATTTGCGTTAGTCTCAACTTTGCTTGAACACAAACATCTTGTATCAGTTTTTCAGGCCTCTGAACTACAGCCTCCAGCCTGCATTTGTTCCTGCAATACCAAATACTATAATAGACAGCCACTACTAAAGACCAGTAGACCTTTCTGATGAAGCCCGTCCCCATTCTCATTCTGAGCAATGCTGTAGGGGATGATCACTATTATGCCTGACTTGAAGCCTATCATCTAAACAATCAAAACACTTCTTTGCAAAACAGCAGCCCTGGAACAGATGGTAATGGTCTTCAGAGTTGAACCCACACAAAAAACAGTTTAAATTTCCTGTAAAGCCTCTTCTATGCAGCCTATCCAAAGTAAGCAATCTACCTTTGACAGCCAGCCAATAGATGAAACAATGTTTAGGAATGTTAAGCCTGTTCCAAGTAATACAAAACCAGTCCACTCTAGTATTTTCATTACCAACCAGCCAATTGTACCCTTTATTAATGGAGTATCCTTCCTCCTCCTGCCATTCCTCAGATTAAAGCCCTTCTTTAAGGATCTCCTTAACTCCACATATCTTTCTCCAGGCCCACGAGCTTTAACTACTAGGAACATATGAAATCCAATCCCTCCCTTTCAAATATATCTTATCTATCCATTTAATCCAAAGATGGTCCTTCTTGAGCATGATCCACCATACTAACTTCCCAACAGCAGCAATGTTCCAATTAGCACTATCATAAATGCCTAGACCTCCTTCCTTTTTACTCTTACATAAGATATTCCAAGCAACAAGGGGAGCCTTTGAATATGTATCCTCCCCTTCCCAAAGAAAGTTTCTGCAGAGGGCCTTGAGAGTATCAAGGACTCCCACAGGTAAAATGAAAATATGTGCCCAATAGTTGTGTATGGTGCTCAAGACTGACTTAACCAAAACTAGCCTTCCTGAGTAGGAAATTTTCCTCCTGATCCAACCTTTAATCCTAGCACTCATCCTATCAACCAACAGCTTACAATCATGCCTATTCAGCCTCTTATGAGAAATACTAACACCAAGATACTTGAAAGGAAGACTTCCCCTAGTAAAACCAGTATGATTCAAAATGAAATCCTCAGTCTCCCTATCAACCCCTTTAATGATCAAATCAGATTTCTCATTGTTAATCTGCAACCCTGAAGCCTTTGAAAACACATCAAACCCCTCCACAATCATGAATATAGACTTTATATCTCCCTTACAGAAAATGAGGAGATCATCAGCAAACATAAAATGATTAAGATGTAAACCTTTACATAAGTGGTGATATTTAAAAACAGGGAGCTCACCAATTATAATTAAAATCCTACTCAAGTATTCCATACAAAGAGTAAAGAGAAGAGGAGATAAGGGATCACCATGTCTCAGTCCTCTCTTACCCTGGAAGAAACCAAAGGAATTACCATTAAGAACAATGGAATAGGAAGTAGTGGTAATACATTGCATGACAATCTTCAAGAACCTGTCAGGAAAGTTCAAGCTCTGAAGGACATTCTGAACAAAGACCCATTCAATAGAATCATAGGCCTTCCACCTTAATCAAACATCTAGGGGAAGGATTGGCCCTCTGATAAAGCCTAACCAAGTCCTGGCTAATAAGAATGTTCCCCATTATACTCCTACCTTTAATAAATGCAGACTGAGCAGGATTAACAACTTTAGGAAGCACCTTAGAAAGTCTCTCACACAACAGTTTAGAGATGAACTTATATAAGGTGTTGCAACAGGCTATGGGTCTGAAATCCTTAACACTACTAGGGTTCTCTTTTTTAGGGATAAGCACAACATTTGTAGTATTAATTTGCTTTAGCATTGATGATCATTATTTAAATACATATTTTATGCCTCCCTTAGACACATTTAACTCGATTTAACGTCTTTCCTTGCTTATTCTGTGCTATTTTAGCTAGAATATCGATTTTGCCGCTTTTGTTATGTTTTAATGCAGATTGGATGCATTTGGAGCTTTTTGAGTAGATATGGAGCATAGAGGAGTTTGATCGTAGAAGGTTGGGCACGGGAATCGAGAATGAAGGGAAGAAATGAAGAAAAGTCGAAGAAACAAGCTTAAATGAGAGTTGCTCGATCGTCATAGACATGTTGCTCGATCGAGTCGCATGTCATTGCTGTCGATCTAGCAGAATTTCCCTCTCGATGAGAAGAAGGCCCTTGCTTCGATCGAGCAAGTTCTTTAGTTCGGCGCTTTTTTCGTGTTTTCCTTAATTTTAACTATTATTTTAGATTTTTTGTAATTATAAAAGAAATCTCGTCTTTTCTTAATTAGACATATTTCTCATGCTTTCTTATGCTTTTGAATACTTTTAGGCTTTAATTCAGAAACCCTAATTAGTTTACTTTTCCTCCGGATTTGATTCATCAAAGACGATTGTTTTTAGTTCAAGCTTGTAATCGGTATTTTCAATCTTTCTTTGTTATTCAATTTAATTGTCTTCTTGTTCTTTAATTATTCTTTGTTCATCCTTTCATTGTTGTTAATCATGTTTACTTTCATTATTATTGTTGTTGTTTATATCGTTATGAGTAGCTAAATTCCTTTCTAGGGTTGAAAGGGGATCTAGGATTGTTAGAAGGGGTAGATTAATTAATTGAATTGCAATTGCATGGTTATCGTTTGATTATCGTTTTACTTCTAGTTGTTTGATTACTGGCCAGGATTAATTAACTAGTCTCGCAAATTAGGATTGACACCGACCGGGTTAAGACTAAGATAGGCTACGATAATTGAATAGAACTCGTTTAATGATAGCGATCGCATGTTAAATTGTAGATCTAAAGGGCATAATTGAATCGATCGATCTTGTGACCTTAGATAACTTTATTGCATGATAGTTGACTACATCCTTACCCCTGAACAATAATCTTAGTGAACCTGAGACCGTAGACTTTTAAACTTATTGTTTTCAATCTTGTATTATTAGTTGTTATTGTTTATTATTAGTTGTTATTGTTTATTATTAGTTGTTATTTCTATTAGTTGTTATTGTTTGCTATTAGTTATTGTTATTGATTGCTTTTAGTTTAGAAACCACAATTCAAAACCCCGAAATTGTTACTTTAGAGACAAACCTAATTTAACAGATTAGAATACTACCGCCTCCATGTGGATTCGATACCTTACTTACCGCTGACTATTAGTTAGTTGTGATTTAGGTTTACTTTGATTAAGGAGACGCGACTTTACCCTTATCAAATTTGGCGCCGTTGCCGGGGAGGCAACAGTTTTCTATTTGTTTCTACTTAGTTTGTCTTTTTCGTCTCAGGGAACCTAAGTTCCTTGAGACCGTTCTCATCCTTTTCTTTAGTTTTTGTTTATGCCCAGGTGTTCTAGGTCCGTTCTCGTGCCCTACAATTCCGAACCAGAGAAGACTCTCCGGTCTAGACGAAACTTTTGGAAGGAAATTCAAGAAGCGGAAGACTTGAGTACGCTTGAAACAGTTTACGCCGAATTCGTCGCAGAAAAACCATCCTTAGAAGAGGATACACCTATTTCTGCACCTACTACATCCATGCCTACTCTAGCCAGCCACTCGGAGCCTACTGTTGCATCTATTCCCAAGGGATTTCAACTCCCTACTACAGGTAATAGTACTTTTGAGATTTGTCCATCTTATATCTCTTTGGTGGAGCGAAACATGTTTGGAGGAAGCCCTACTGAGGATCCTGCTAAGCATATGGAGAAATTCACTAACTATTGTTGCTCTATTCCTTTAACGGGTGGGGTGACACAAGATCAGATCAAGTTGGTGTTGTTTCCCTTTTCATTACGAGACGGGGCAGAAGATTGGTTGAGTGAGTTAGATATGGCTGCACTTGGCATCACCGATTTGAATTCTTTGGCTCTTGCATTCTACAAAAGATATTTTCCGCCACAGAAAACCAATGCCATTCGAAGCCAAATCACAAGTTTCAAACAAGGTCCCAATGAGAACTTTAATGAGGCCTGGGTTCGCTTCAAAAAGCTTGTCAAATCTGTTCCACATCATGGTTTGATACTTGGTTCTTATGCAACCAATTTTATAATGGGTTATATGATGATCAGAGGACATTGCTCGATTCTGCTGCTAATGTGAAATCCCAAAATAACACTACTGATGCCAATGCTTGGAAGCTAATTGATGAGATGGCTACTCACACTGCTGAGTATGGGAATCCTAGGGGTAATGTGAGGAGAGGAGGTACGGATAATGCAGTTGCAGCTCAGTTGGAGGCATTAACTGCCAAAATTGCCGAGTTACAAACTACAAAGTCCTTGGAAAATAAGCAAACGGTTCATGTCATGGTTCAACAAGAGCCAACCTGTGAACGATGTGGTACTATGGGGCATACTGCAGTGGAATGTATGAGTACGGTTGAGCAAGTCCTTGCCTTTCAATCTTTTAAGCAAGGTACACCTTACTCCAATTTTTACAATGAAAGGACAAAATAGCATCCCAATCTATCCTACCGAAGTCAGAATGTTCTTAATCCTACCCCACCGCCACATCAGCAACAAGGTTCCTCTTATGTGATTCCTCAGAATCGCAATTTCCAAGGTAATTATAATCGTTCCAATCAAGGTGGCCAAAACTTTCAACAACCTCCACCTCCACCACCTCCAAGTAATGATATGGCGGAATTGAAAGCCACGTTGCAGCAGAGTCTTATGATACAACAAAAGCAAGATGCTCAGATCTCATAGTTAATAGCTCATAATAAGATGGTTGATACTCAAATTGCCCAATTGGCAATTCAAAATCCACATAAACAACCGGGTAATCTTCCTCCTCAAGGACACCCTCCACATGAACAAGTCAATGTCATCACTTTGAGGAGTGGAACCCATTACAAAGGCCCTGAAATGATAAGGGATGAAACCAATGAAAGCTTGGAAGTTGCTGATCAAAGTTCGAAAAAAGGCGAAAAAGGGGCTGAAAAAGAGGTTGCTCGATCGAGCAGCACACCCTTGCTCGATCGAGCAACCCAGAAAATCTTCCCAAATTCTTCTCGAGAAATTTCTGAAAGCTACAGTATAGAAACACTCGATCGAGCAACCCCCGGTCGAGCAACCCCTGAAAAGGATGATAATGGTTCAAATTCAACTTCCAAAGCCAAAGAAGCCGAGCCAATTGTCATTGCACTTCCCTTTCCGCACCGCCAACATAAATCCAAGCTTGATAAACAGTTTGGGAGGTTTATGGAAGTGGTCAAGAATCTGCAAGTGAGTGTACCTTTTACCGAGTTGATTACTCAAGTGCCGGCTTATGCAAAGTTCATGAAAGATATATTGACAAGGAAGAGGTCCTTTAATGAAGTGGAGACGGTTGCATTCACTGAGGAATGCAGTGCTGTGTTGCAATCCAGATCACCACCAAAGCTAAAGGATCCAGGGATTTTTTCTATTCCTTGTAATATAGGTTGCCTAACAATTGATAAAGCCCTTTGTGATCTAGGGGCTAGTGTTAGTGTTATGCCATTTTCTATATGCAAAAAGCTTAATATGGGTCAACTTACTGTTACAAATATGACCTTACAAATGGCCGACCGTTCTATTAAACACACTTTAGGGATTTTAGAAGACGTACCGGTTAGAGTAGGGAAGTTTTTCATACCAGTTGACTTTGTTGTCTTAGATATGGCTGAGGACACCCAAATTCCTATCATCTTGGGACGACCATTCCTCCATACTGCGAGGGCGGTTATAGATGTTAAGAATGGGAGACTTACACTAACAGTAGGGGATGATACAATCACTTTCAATTTAGACAATGCCATGAAACACCCCATGTTAGAAGAGACATGTCATAGAGTCGAAATTGTTGATATAACTATTGATGACTGTCTTTCTTTGTGTTTGAATAGGGATCCTCTGGAGATCGCCTTAATTACCAGCACTGCTGAAGCTGGAAGCTCACGGAATGAAGAAGTAGTTGAGATGGAAAAACTGCTCACAGGAGAGGATTGCAAGGCACAAAAGGTTTATAGCTAAGGTAACCCCCCTAAGGTTACCGAGGTAAAGAAACCTGAACTTAAACCCCTCCCCTCTCATCTTAAGTATGTTTTCCTTGATTCCCACAAGATGAATCCTGTAATTGTCAGTGCTAGCCTATCTGAAAGCCAACTTACTGATTTGTTGGTGGTTTTAAAAAGACATAAAAAGGCTATAGGTTATAGCATTGATTATTTGCAAGGTATTAGTCCTGACTTTTGTATGCACCGTATCCACTTAGAAGAAGACCATAAACCTTGTAGGCAGGGTCAGCGTCGTTTGAACCCCACTATGCAAGAGGTAGTTAGAAAAGAGGTGCAGAAATTGTTAGATGCGGGAATCATATATGCTATTTCTGATTCCAAGTGGGTTAGTCCTGTTCAGGTAGTCCCTAAAAAGGGAGGGACTACGGTCGTCACTAATGAGAAAAATGAGCTCATATCTACTAGACTAGTGACTGGGTGGAGGATGTGTATTGATTATAGGAGGCTGAATGTAGCCACTAGGAAAGACCACTAGGAAAGACCACTTCCCTCTTCCCCATATTGACCAAATGTTAGAGCGTCTAGTGTGTCATAAGTATTTTTGTTATCTAGACGGCTACTCGGGATTCTTTCAAATCCCCATTCATCCTGACGATCAGGAAAAGACTACCTTCACATGCCCTTATGATGTCTTTGCTTACCGAAGAATGCCTTTTGGGTTATGTAATGCCCCTGCCACCTTTCAACGTTGTATGATGGCTATATTTTCTGATTATATCGAGTCTATTATGGAGGTCTTTATGGATGACTTCAGTGTTTATGGGACCGATTTTGATAGTTGTTTAGCTAATCTGACTAAGGTCTTGCAACGTTGTGAGAAAAGCAATCTTGTTTTAAACTGGGAGAAGTGCCACTTCATGGTAACTGAAGGGGTGGTACTTGGTCATTTGGTGTCTGGACGAGGCATCCAAGTGGATAAAGCTAAAGTGGAAGTGGTTGAGCAATTACCGTACCCGGTGAATGTTAAAAGTGTTAGAAGTTTCCTTGGTCATGCGTAGGGATGGCAACGGGCCGGATCTGGACAGGGTCCAATAGGATCCAGATCCAGATCCGCGACATGAACACTGGATCCAGATCCGACCCTGATCCGGCGGGTCTAAATTTTCCAGATCCAGATCCGTACCCTACGGATCCAGGTAGGGTCCGGGTTACCCTACGGATCTTCTATACAAATATTTAAATTAAAAAAAATCTAAAATAGTGATAGTCGAGTAGCAAATTTACCATCTTAATATTCATGAATTCAACACATAGGCAATTTGGCAATGCTACTTTGAATGACACTAGCTTTAAAACCTTTCTTACAAATCCAAGAGTTATAATTTTACAAACCAAAGTCTTATAAAATAAAAATCCCACAAAATAAAAGTCGTCTTACGAAATACAACTTAAAAAATAACAAACTCCAACAAATACGAAGTTCTACAATCAAGCTCAATGAAAATCCCACAAAAATGTTGCTTTTTTTTTTTTTTTTTTTTTTAATAATGTTAAAACGGGTCCTAGGGTCGGATCCGGATCTTGACAATCAGATCCATATCCAGACCCGTTTTCAAATCAGTGGATCCGTATCCGATCCATATCCACAGGGTCCAAAAATTTGGGATCCATATCCTATCCATCAGGGTCGGGTCCAGCGGATCTGGACCGGATCCAGGATCCGTTGCCATCCCTAGTCATGCGGGGTTCTATCGCCGTTTTATTAAGGATTTTTCAAAGATTGCTCAACCAATGACTAAGCTTCTTCATAAGGATGCCCCGTTTGTGTTTACTGATGAGTGTGTTAAGTCTTTTGACAGGATTAAACAAGCTCTAATCTCAGTTCCTATTATCCAGTCTCATGATTGGAATTTGCCGTTTGAGATAATGTGTGATGCCAGTGACTATGCAGTTGGGGCTGTTTTGGGGCAAAGGAAGGATAAGGTGCTACATGCAATTTACTATGCCAGTAAGATGTTGGATGATGCGCAAGTTAACTATGCCACTACTGAAAAGGAGTTACTTGCAGTTGTCTTTGCCTTAGATAAGTTTAGAGCCTATCTTGTGGGTTCTAAGGTGATAGTCTATACTGACCATGCAGCACTGAAGTACTTGTTGGTGAAGAAGGAAGCCAAACCTCGGCTTATTCGTTGGATCTTGTTGCTACAAGAATTTGATTTGGAGATCCGGGATAAGTCAGGTGCTGAGAATGTGGTTGCTGACCATTTGTCTCGTTTAAGGTTCGAAGAGGGAGACTCCATCCCCATTGATGATTCGTTTGCTGATGATCATCTCCTTGCCATTACCATGGAGACTCCATGGTTTGCCGATTATGCTAACTTCTTGGTTAGGGGAATTATGCCTCCAGATCAATCCTATCAGCAAAAGAAGAGATTTCAACACGATGTCAAGAGGTATTTTTGGGATGATCCTTATCTATTCCGGGAATGTGTCGACGCCATTTATCGACGATGTATTCCAGAGGGTGAGGTACATGCCATCCTTTCTCATTATCACTCTTCTTCATATGGCGGTCATCATGGTCCCTCAAGGACGTTTGCTAAAGTTATGCAGTCGGGTTTTTATTGGTCGACTATTCTCAAGGATGCTACTACTTTTGTTCGTTCTTGTGACGCATGTCAAAGGACGGGTAACATTTCTCAAAGGCATGAGATGCCTCAAACGGGTATTTTGGAAGTTGAGATATTCGATGTTTGGGGTATTGACTACCAAGGGCCATTCCCATCTTCCCATGGTAACCAATACATTCTAGTAGCAGTAGATTATGTCTCCAAATGGGTGGAAGCCACTGCCACTCCCAGTTGTGATGCCAAAGCAGTTATCAAACTGTTTCAGAAGATCATTTTCCCACGATTTGGGGTTCCTTGTGCTCTCATTAGCGACGGAGGAAAGCATTTCAATGAAAGTCATCTTAATTCTTTATTGAAGAAATATGGCGTTACAAATCGTCGGGGGTTAAGTTATCATCCGCAGACAAGTGGTCAGGTAGAGGTTTCTAATAGGGAGATTAAATCTATCCTTGAGAAAGTCGTGAGTAAATCTAGGAAGGATTGGAGTCGTAAGCACGATGATACTTTAAGGGCTTACCGAACTGCTTTTAAGACTCCAATTGGTGCTTCTCCATACCGGTTAGTCTATGGCAAGGCGTGCCATTTACCGGTAGAACTTGAGCATAGGGCTATGTGGGCCATAAAAGAGCTTAATATGGATCCCTCACTGGCGGGTGAGAAACGACTTATGCAATTGAACGAGCTTGATGAGTTTCGATTTCATGCCTATGATAGTGCTTGGGTTTACAAGGAGAAGACAAAGAAATGGCATGACAAGCATATCTTGCAGCGGGAATTTAAAATTGGTGATAAAGTATTATTATTTAACTCCCGTTTGCGTTTGTTTCCAGGTAAACTAAAGTCCAGATGGTCGGGACCGTTCACAGTTACCGAGGTAAACAAGTTTGGGTTGGTTTCACTACAAACCGACAAGGGTGAGATTTTCAAAGTCAATGGTCAACGCTTGAAGATCTACTACGATGGAGCATTTATAGGAGTAAGGCCGTAGACCTCTTCACTCTTGATAAATCCCCATGACTTTGAGGTACCACAGTCGTGCGGGACCGCTATAAACCAGCGCTAATCGGGAGGCAACCCGGCATTTACTTGTATTTCATTTGTAAATCTTATTTTCCGATTAGCTTCGTTATTGATGTCATAGTTTAATTAGATTTAGTTTGGATAGTTAATATAGTTGTGCTTTATTGAGTGCGGTGAGAGAGCGTTCTAACAATTTTATTGAGTGTTTGCAGCTAATACAATTGGACGACGCTTTCATAATGAAGAAACGAAAAGAAAGAAAAGAGAAAAGACGAGAAACACGAGGTAAAAGTGCAAATCACAGGTTGCTCGACCGAGCAAGTCACTGCTCGATCGAGTTTTTGATGCAACCAATATCTAGTTACTTCAGCGTATTCAAAATCACGAAAATTTAGGATGATCGATCGAGCAGAGTTGACCTGCTCGATCGAGTCGCAGCGGTCCGACCGGTCCGCAGCCTTAATAATCAGGTTTCCCCAATTTTTCCTTCTATCTTCTTCTTATTTCGTCTTCCTTATTCTCTCCATCACCCTTATTCTCTCATATTACTCCCTCACACTCATTCAAATCATCATCCTATCATCAAGCTAGCATCAACAACCATTAATCTACTTGTTTTAAGTTCAATTTGTGAAGAAATTGGTGTTCTTGCTCCCTTATTTTGCCCAAATTATGAATCTAGGGTTTGCTTCTTATTTCTTCAATTTTGTGCTTCTAATTCATTGTTGTTGCTTCCTAGCTTTGTTATTTAGTAATTATTCACTCTTGCATTGCTAATTGCCTCGTCTTTCTTGCGTTTTAGACTCAAATTTGATTTTTTTTTCAAGTTAGGGTTTGCTAATCCGTCTTTTGAGCATAGAGTTGTGTTTGTTGTGTTTTATTTACTTCAATTAGCCATGTCTAGGCAATAAGGAACTAGTAAACGTCGTAGAGCACCGCGTCTTGTTCAACAACCCAAAGTAGAGGCGATTCCGAGTAACCCCGATTACCCTTGGATCGTTTTCAACACACAAAAGCAGCATGACCGCTTTGCTTTGCTTATGGGTCGTCCTATGGACCCTACTCGCTGTGTGTGCCCCAACGTTCTTGATTCACTCGGTTTTGGGAATGCCATGTTTGATTTGTTTCACCGGATCGGGTTTAGTGGGCTATATTCCCTTAATGAGCTTTCATACCGACCTTTGACACTAGAGCTTTTCAGTTCCTATGATTGGGACGAGACCAATGAAAGTGTGTCTTTTAGGTTGCTTAATCGGGATTTTGCGTTGTCTTATGCCGACTTGGCCAATCATTTGGGTATTTCTCTAGGTGACGATGATTCTTTTATTGCTATTCCTTCCGGCTTTCAGGCCGTTGAATATTTTCGTTTATTTACTGGTCTTCATGAGGCACGTGTTAATGCTATGGCGGTTAATGATGTGCAGCATCCTTGTTTGAGGTTGTTTTTGCGTTTCATTATCCTCCTTTTATTTGCTAGGAAGGACCTTAGTAAGCTTAATTGTCATGAGGTTTTGTTACTTGCATCTTCCCTCAACCCCAAGCATGAGAATGATTTTTATTTCAATCCGGTCGGTTTGGTGTGCTTTGCTGTCTGGAGGGTCAATTCCTCTACCCAGCATTCTTTAGACTGTGGTCCCTTGGTCACTAGGTTGGCTAGGAGACTTACTGGGTTTGGGGGCGACCGTAGATACACACCAATAACCCCACTTCATGCCCCTAGAGTAGACGAGGAGTACCTCCGCCACACACTATGCTAGATTAACGCGTTAGGGAACGCTAGATTTCAGTGGCGAGTACGAGGGACCCAGTGGATAGCTCTTCCCGATAGGGATAACCATTTACCTTCTACAGAGCGGTTACCCACTCATGATCCTTAGACTGGATCTACCCCTCCCCCTCGTTCTTATGTGGTTCCGCCTGAGCTTGTTTTTACTTTGGCCGAGAACCGTCGACCTCGTCGACGGATTACCCCATCTACTTCTGCTCAGACTACTACCACCCCGGCACCACAGTTTTCACCCACCCCAGCTCCTTACCCTTACCCTCCACCTGCTTACACCTATGATCCAGCTTTAGAGAGGGAGATTAGGATTCACCAAGGAATTAACAATGACTTGGTGATGAGGGGACTTTGGGAGAACCTTATGCCGACTGATCTTAATGCCACTGCTGGTTGGACTCCGCCGAGCTACTACCGAGGTCCGGGTGATGAGACTGATGTGTTTGATAATTATGGGGTGACTCCTCAGCTGTTTTCCCAGGAGTTTAGTCACGATTATGGTTGCCTGGGTCGTTCTTGGTATACTCATATCCAACCGGATGCTCCAGTTGGTGGGTTTGGTGACCCGTTTTGGGCTTCTTCTTCTGGTGCTGCTGGGAGGGGAGATGATGATGATGATGATGATGATGATCAGGCGCAGTAGTGGCCGCTGGTCAATACACCCCATTTTGCAGCTGGTTTGGGGGAGGCTATTCTTCTATAAGCTGGTATTATCTATCCTTGTACTTTCTTTTATTGTATTTTCTTTTAGCTATTTCCCCTTTTCCCTTTTGTTAGTAGTGTCCTTTAGGTTGCTGCTGTTGGTTGATATGTGATTGCTGTGCTGTTAGCGTCACAATGAGGACACTGTGACATTTAGGTTTGGGGGAGAGTCTTTATTTATGTTGTTTGTTTAGTTTATAAAAAAAAAAATCCATAAAAATTGAAAAATTTACAAAATCCAAAAACATGTTTTTTTATTTTATTAGGTCGATTCTTGGTGAATTGAATAACAATGATGATAATTTGCATTGTTTTTGCATTTGAATCCCAAATAAGTTATCCATGTACATTGTTTTGACCTACTATTTTTGAAAACAAAGCTCATAGTACAAGTCTTGACCGTTTTTGACATACCTTATGCTAATTAGATTTGGCAATTTTTGTTGGTAAACCACTTAAAATTCTGAGGTCTATAGAGCTTTCTAGGCCAGGAACATCAATAAACTGGTCTCATTGTCTTTAGGCTTGAGTGTGGTACTCCTTGTGGAATGTGTAACATCAAATTGCATAAGTGTGACATTCGTTTCTTGATACTATACGCGTTCGTTTGATAAGTGCATGATGAAAGGTGGTTCTTTTTGTTCAAATAAGCCTCACATAGCCAAAAAGACTTGATTTCATACCTTTATTATTGAGTTCTTTATATTTAGCCATTTTGAACATTTGTAACCTGTTTCATAACCTATTTAATAGCTACATTCCTAGAACTTGCCTACCTTATCGGGACAGTCGCAGTTGCATGTTTTTCTTATCTACTTGTCTACTATGGTTGGGTCGGGATTTCAAAAAGAATATCATTGGGTGTAGCAAGTATGTTGGCAATTGTGTCATTTATTCCCTTTGTTGAAAAACGTTGTGAAGCAAAAGAAAAAAAAATGATGAAGAAAAGAAAAAAAGAATTGATTTGAAAATCATGAAAAAAAATGAAAAAAGAAGAAAAAGAGAAAAAGAAAAAAAAGAAAGAAAAATTTGTTGCTTCATTAAATTATTCAAGGGAAAATGAAAGGGATTATACTAGAGTCTAATGCATATTTAGAGAGCAATTTCGATCTCTCTCTAGTTGGTGTTGGTTTGTGCTAATCTTGTAGATTTGTGTTGATAAGTGTCGCTGCGACTACCAGTCTTAGCCCCACATTTCCAAACGTGCCTTGGCACAATCCACTTCTATACCTTCACCCATTAGCCTCCATTTTTGTCCTGATTCATGTGTTTTATAGCGAATGCGTATTAGTTGGGGAAATTACTATCACATTAGAATGCATGCATGTTTCATAAGTTGAGTGAGTGTTTCTATTTCTTTCTATCTTCACAAAACTCACCTTTACATAAACTTATGAGTGCTTGAGTGAATCCGCGAGAATCCGACAAATTGAGCCTTGCAAGATTGAAAGGTATTTGGTTTTTGTCTGTACTACGGTATCATGTAAAATCTTGGATTATGAGCTGCGTTTTTTACTTTCCCGTGCCTTTGAATTTGTTTTATTGGTACAACTTGGTCATTACTTTGTTATAGATATGGATATCTTGGGATTTGTATGTGCATTTACATTTGCTTTGAGTTTTTCATTCACCATTTGTATGTTTGTCTTTGTATGTGTCGAGTGCTTTGCTCAGGCACAAGCAAAGGATTGGTTTGGGGGAGTTTGATGATCATTATTTATATACATATTGTATGCCTCCCTTAGACACATTTAACTCGATTTACCGTCTTTCCTTGCTTATTCTGTGCTATTTTAGCTAGAATATCGATTTTGCCGCTTTTGTTATGTTTTAATGCAGATTGGATGCATTTGGAGCTTTTTGAGTAGATATGGAGCATAGCGGAGTTGGATCGTAAAAGGTTGGGCACGGGAATCGAGAATGAAGGGAAGAAATGAAGAAAAGTCGAAGAAACAAGCTTAAATGAGAGTTGCTCGATCGAGCAGAGTCATGTTGCTCGATCGAGTCGATGTCATTGCTGCTCGATCGAGCAGAAGGCCCTTGCTCGATCGAGCAAGTCATTATTTCGGCGCTTTTTCGTGTTTTCCTTAATTTTAACCTAATTAGTTAGATCTTTTGTATTATAAAAAGAAAGCTCGTCTTTCTTAATTAGACATACTTTCTCATACTTTCTTAGGCTTTTCAATACTTTTAGGCTTTAATTCAGAAACCCTAATTAGTTTACTTTTCCTCCGGATTTGATTCATCAAAGACAATAGTCTTTAGTTCAACTTGTATTCGGTATTTTTCAATCTTTCTTCGTTATTCAATTTAATTGTCTTCTAGTTCCTTAATTATTCTTTGTTCATCCTTTCATAATTGTTAATCATGTTTACTTTAATTATTATTGTTGTTGTTTATATCGTTATGAGTAGCTAAATTCCTTTCTAGGGTAGAAAGGGGATCTAGGATTGTTAGAAGGAATAGATTAATTAATTGAATTGCAATTGCATGGTTATCGTTTGATTATCGTTTTAATTCTAGTTGTTTGATTACTGGCCAGGATTAATTAACTAGTCTCGCGAATTAGGATTGACACCGACCGGGTTAAGACTAAGATAGGCTACGATAATTGAATAGAACTCGTTTAATGATAGCGATCGCATGTTAATCGTAGATCTAAAGGGCATAATTGAATCGACGATCTTGTGACCTTAGATAGCTTTATTGCATGATAGTTGACTTCATCCTTACCCCTGAACAATAATCCTAGTGAACCTGAGACCCTAGACTTTTAATCTTATTGTTTTCAACCTTTTATTATTTGTTATTTATTATTAGTTGTTATTTCTATTAGTTATTATTGTTTGCTATTAGTTATTGTTATTGATTTCTTTTAGACTAGAAACTCAATCTCAAAACCCAGAAACTGTTACTATAGAGACAAACCTAGTTTAACAGATTAGAATACTACCGCCTCCCTGTGGATTCGATACCTTGCTTACCGCTGACTATTAGTTAGTAGTGAATTAGGTTTTACTTTGATTAAGGTGACGCGACTTGACCCTTATCAAGCATCTTACCAGTCCTGAAGAAATCCTGGACTGCCTTACAAACATCTTCACCAATGATCCCCCAACTAGTCTTGTAGAAACAACTAGTATACCCATCCGGGCCAGGACTCTTATCATCAGGTATAGAATTAACAATTCTCTTAATCTCCTCAGCATTAGGAATACTGCACAAAGCCTCCCAATCCTCCTGCTCCACTCTAGGACCTGCTCTCATAATATTATGATAGAACTCAGAAGTTACAGCACATGACCCTAGCAGAGCTTGATAGTACTCCTCAAAAGCTTTTTGAATATCTTCAGGCCTATCAAACACATCCCCCTGCATTCCTTCAATTCTAAAAACTTTGTTTTGAATCTGTCAGTTCTTGATGATCTTATGGAACATTGCAGAATTAGTGTCACCATCTTTTGCCCGGTGACACTTAGCTTTTTGTCTAAGAAAGTCCACCTTAGCCTCAGCAAGCATTTTATAACTAGTCCTAATTTGGTACTCTTTATCCATGAGAGTACAATTAGTTGGATCATGTTGAAGCTCTTTCTGGCATTCCAACAGCATACTATATGCCACATCAGAATTCCTCTCAATATCAGAGAACAGATCCTTATTCAAACTTTTCAACAGAGGTTTAAGAAGCTTGAGCTTGGACACCACCCTAAACATAGGGGAACCAATACTCTGCTGATTCCAACCTACTCGTACAATCTCCTTGTACTCCTTAACCTTGCTCCACATATTAAAGAACTTAAAAGGTTTCTTCCCACCATGAATTATATCACCCTCCTCAATCAAGCAAGGACAATGATCAAACTCCCCCTCAGGCCCAAACAAAGCATAAGCATTTGGCCTAAAATTGAGCCAACCATCATTGATCAACACTCTATCAATTCTAATAAAGACTCTGGTACCACTAGGTTGCTTATTATTCCAAGTAAAAAAAGCCCCCAAAGTCTTAATGTCCCTCAAATCACAATTGTTAATAGCATTTTGAAATGGCACTGTTTCTGAATCCTTAACAGGAAGGCCAATTTTCTCACTAGCATGGAGAACATTGTTAAAATCCCCTAAGATGATCCAAGGATCCACAGTAGACAACCTCATGAGATCATTCCAGAGAGGAGTTCTTTCCTCAATTCTATTCAACCCATATACAAAAGTTATATAGTAAATTCTATTATTACTTCCTTGCTGAACCTTAATATGAATAAACTGAGATGACATTGCCAACACATCCACCTTAACTCCCTGAGTCTTCCATAAAACCCAGATTCTCCCATCTTCATGATAGGCATGATTAGTAATATAAGACCAACCACAGCAAACATTACCTGCTACTTTGTTTAGAGACAAGGATTTCACTCTTGTCTCAAGGAGCCCAAATATCTCTACGCCCACCTGATGAAGATACCACTTAATATATTTCTGCTTAATCTCATTATTCAGGCCCCTAATGTTCCAAACACCTATCCTAGTCATGATGAGATGGAGGATTATCATCCCCACCACCTCTATCCACCAATACAGCCTCTTTCCCCAGAGCAATATTAAACTGCAAAGCAAAACCACTCTGCTGCCCTTCAGGAATCCTAGTCTCATGTCTAGTAAGTCTATTGATGACTCTAGCAGGAGTTAGCACAGCACTATAACTCATAGGAGCAGGATTATTATCTGGTGTAATGACTACCCCATCACCCCCCTTCTCTAATCTGCCAACACTCTGAACACTGGATATCCCTAAACTTTGTTGTAAGCTAGGGAAATCCTTCTGTTCAATAACCTGCCTAATCACCTCCTTCTTCTTCCATACCTGTCTAGTAGGTCCTGAAACTGGTTTTGGAGGACCTCTTGACTTTCTGCACATTTCCATAGTATGACCCATACCAGTACAGCTTGAGCAAGTTATTGGTAACCAATCATACTCCACAGCTACAATTACCTCCTGCCCCATCTCATCCTCAAAAACAATTTGATTAGGGAAATTCTGGTCAACCTCCACCTCTACAAGGATCTTAGCAAATCCTAATAAAGTACGCAATAAGGTAACATCATCAATTCGTTCAACCTTGCCAATTAATGACGCCAACTTCATCAAACACTTTTCCCCCCAAAACTTCAAGTCCAGCCCCACCAATTTGATCCAGATAGGAACCTTCTTAACCGAGATCTTAGCCATTTTAACATTAGGGTCCCAAGGTCTTAAGATGACAGGTTTACCATCTAACAGAAGAATCCCTTTTTTTAGAACAAGCTGTTGGTGCTCAATTTCAGCAAATCGAATCACAAAAAGGCCATTTGGCAGAAATAAAATTTTAGAAATATCATAATCCACTAGAACTCTTCGAATGAAACCCTCTAAAACCATTCTCGGAGGATTAGCCCCCATAACAAACCCATACACTGCAGAGGACCAATACTTAATCTCCTCCTGCACATCATCAATCGTGAGTTTAAGATTATTACCTTTAACCACACACTCTGCTGATGCCCTTTCCTCCCGTGGTTCCAATTGCTCCTCTCTAGGACTGTTCAGCACTTGTTTCCTTCGTTTGGAAGTTACTTCCTGCCATTGAGCCTCCTTCTCAGCTTCCACGTGAATTCCATCCTCCCTCTCTCCCTGTAATTTCTGTTGTACCAACTCTTTCGTTATCTGAATCTCAATTTGTCTTGCCTCTGTGATTTTCGATTGAACCAATCTCCCTCCAGAACCAGTTTTGCTATGTGAATTTATATTATTTGAACTATTAGAATTATTATTTGATTGTATATTAACTGATGTCATATTATTTTTACTATTGAATTTAGAGCTATTAAGAGAATGATTAGTATCATTGGTTTTAGCCATTGCACAAAACCCAAGAACCCTAGAAAATTAAGAGTACTTCTCTCTAACTTTCTCTCTCATCATTCTCTCGAATCTGCCTTTTGTGTTTTACTAGTCAATTAAGTACATAATTGTGCAACTTTAGTACATAATGATGTAACTTTAGTACATAATTGTGTAACTTTAGTACATAATGATATAACTTTAGTACATAATTGTGCAACTTTAGTACATCATTGTGCAACTTTAGTACATAATGATGTAACTTTAGATCTGGAAAAAAATATATATACAAAAAAATGAGATCTTACATAAAAATAAGTGAATCGAAAAATAAAAAGGAGTAGATCTGGAAAAAAAACATATAAAAAAAATGAGATCTAGAAAAAAAACTTATATAAAAATAAAAAACATGAAAAACAAAAAACAAGATCTGAAATGGTGATGGTTGTTTTTCTAACCTTTTTTTTTTTAAAATGATGTAACTTTAGTCCATAATTTTGTAACCTTAGTATATAATTGTGTAATTTTAGTCCATAAGTGTGTAATTTTAGATCTAAAAATAATCAATAACAAAAAAAAATAAAAAACGAGATAAAAATAAAATAGAAAATCATAAGAAATTCAAAAAAATGAAAAACGAAAAAAAAAAAAAAAAGTGAATCTGAAAATAAATAAATTAGATCTAGAAACAAAAAATACATAATGAAAAAACAAGATCTAAAATAAAACAAAAAAACATACAAAATCAGAAAAAATCAGGAAAAAAAAAAAAAAAAAAAAAAGAGAAGAGAGGGAGGAGGGAGGCGGCGGGAAACGTGGAGGAGGAAGGCAGGGAGGGTGTGGCGGCCTAGCATGGCGACAGAAAGAGGAAGGAAGGGAAGAGGAAGACGGTAGAGAAGGCCGGCGGCGGCGGCGGAAGGAGGAAGGAGGGGCAGCGGCGGCGGCGACGGAAGGAGGAAGGCAGGGAGGAGGCGGCGTCGGGGGTGGGGACCGGTGGGGGTGGTGGACCGGTGGGGGAGGGTTAGGGTTTTTTTTTTCTTTGGTTTTTTTTAAAGAGGATGTTAGAGAGAGAAAGAGGTAGAAAGAGAATGAGAAATGTGAAAATGAAAGAAGATGAGTGAAGAAAGGGTATATATATTAGGGTTTGAAGGGATTGGATTGTGTGTGTCTCACAATCTTGACCCTCCATTTTGTTTTAATCCTAGTCATTCATCCTCTTGATCCAATGGCTTGGATTAGGACTCAAGGACTCAAAAGAGGAGGAGGGACTCATTTGAACCCACCTCTATATATATATATATATATATATATATATATATATATATATATATATATATATATAGGGTCAGGATCCGGTGAGAACCACTAACATAATGAGAACCATGAGAACTCTCACTAAATCTCCACCAAATCTTGTTTCGAAAGTTTTGATGGATCATTTACAATTAGTTTAGTTTATTCAATCAAAATATTTGCAGTAAGTAAACAAAATTTATTGATTATATTGAAAAATATGTATTTAATGTACATAAATTCAATTAGGCAAACTAAAACTACTCTAAATGCATGAAAATGAGCACTAGGTGAATGAAAATTGTTACATGCATGAAAATAATTACTAGGTGCAAGAAAATAACTAGCTCTAAATGCATGAAAATGAGTACTAGGTGCATGAAAATTGTTAGATACATGAAACTGAGTACTAGGTGCATTAAAAAGAGTAAAATTTATTTCGACTCGATTTTCGTCAGTAGCATATTAATTTTCGGCCACGAAATAGGTTATCTAGCCATAATATTCTACGCCGAATCCAAATATTTCGTTAGTTTTAAAAAATTAATTTTGTAAGGCGGAGTTCTCACGGTTCTCATTATCTTAGTGGTTCTCACCGGATCCCAATTCTATATATATATATATAGAGCTTAGTTCAATTGAGTCCACCATATTCTTAGAGTCCTTGAGTCCTCATCCCTAGCCATTGGATGAGGGAGATGGATGGCTGAGATTTGGGAGATTAAAAAATACACTTATCATTAAATTAATTACCTATGCACTAATTAATTAACTTTCTCTCTCTAGCTTTTAATTAATCACTTTTTAAACACTTTTAAGCACTTTTGAGCACTTTTGAGCTGCTGAGATTTATGAGTGTAACTTTGATGCTTGCGAGTGTAACTCTAATGTCTTAGAGTGTAACTTTAAGTTTTTAAGGCGGTTTGTATACAAAAATTTGAATTTAAACAATTTTAACACCTTACGAGTGTAACTTTGATGCTTTTCGAAAGTAACTCTAATATTTTCGAGCGTAACTTTAAATTTTAAAGACGGTTTTGATATAATAATTTGAATATATATACTTTTAACATTCTACGAGTGTAACTTTGCTGATTTTCGAGTGTAACTTTAATATTTTTTAGACGGTTTTGTATAAAAATTTGAATTTATATAATTTTGACTTTTTACGAGTGTAACTTGGATGATTTTCGAGTGTAACTTTAATATTTTTTTAAGACGGTTTATTACTTATAAATTTAAATTTATATAACTTTTTACATTTTACGAGTATAATTCAAACATTTTAGGAGTGTTACTTTAATTTTTTTTTAAGACGGTTTTGTACATAAAAATTTGAATTTATATAATTTTAACATTTTACAAGTGTAAATTTGATGATTTACGACTGTAACTCTAATATTTTACGAGTGTAACTTTAGTAATTTTAGGTCATTTTGAGTGGAATTTTTTGAATTTTATTACATGTTGAATCTACGTAATTTACTACAAATTTATGAGTGTTACTTTAGTCCTCTATGAGTGTAACTGTAGTCCTCTATAAGTGTAACTGTAGTCCTCTATGAGTGTAAATGTAGTCCTCTATGAGTGTAACTGTAGTCCTCAATGAGTGTAACTGTAGTCCTCTATGAGTGTAACTGTAGTAAAAACTATGTAAAAAGCAAGGTACATCTAGAAAAAGGTAGATCTAGAAAAAAAATTTGAAAACAAGAGTAAAAACTTAAAAAAGAAACAGATCTGACATCAACAACTGTAACTTTTAAGGTCATTTTGTGTTACTTTAATAAATAATGTGTGTTACTTTAATATAAGATATATGTGACTTTAATAAATAAAATGTGTAACTTTAATAGACTGTATATGTGACTTTAATAAATAAGATAGGTAACTTTAATAGAGAATTTGTGTTACTTTAATTGAGAATGTGTAACTTTTTAAGATCTGGGAAAAAAATGTTACTTTAATAAATAAAGTGTGTAACTTTAATAGAGAATTTGTGTTACTTTAATAAATGTTACTTTAATAAACCAACCCACACTTACAAAAAAGGTAGATCTAGAAAAAAATATGAAAACAAGAGTATAAACTAAAAAAAGAAACATATCTGACATAACAGGTGTAACTTTAAAGGTCGTTTTCAAGGTCATTTTGTGTTACTTTAATAGTGTTACTTTAATAAATAATGTGTGTTACTTTAATAAATGATATATGTGACTTTATTACATAAAATGTGTAACTTTAATAAATAAAATGTGTAACTTTAATAGAGGATATATGTGACTTTTATAAATAAAATATGTAACTGTAATAGAGAACTTGTGTTACTTTAATAGAAGTTATTGGCACTTGACACCCCTTTTTCAGATCTAGAATTAAAAAAAAACACAAACCAAGATCTGAAAAAATTTTTAAAAAAAAAAACTCAAAAACAACACCCACCCACCGCCACCAACCGACACAACACTACAAAGACACGCCCACCCACCACCCTAGATATCCCAACCGCCACCCACTGACACACGAAACACCAGCAGCAACAACAACAACGACAAAACACAAAAACAGATCTGGGTTTACTCAGATCTGAAAAAAAAAACAAAAGAAGAAGAAGGAAAGAGCGAAAGAGGAGCAGCGGCGGAAAGGCGGACAGAGGGAAGGAGGCGGAAAGAGGCGGCAGACAAAGGGCGAAGGCGGCAGACAGAGCAGGGCAAGAGTAGAGGAAGAGGTGGTTAGATCTAAAATTTCAAAAAAAAATGAAGATTGGTGGTGGTGGTGGTGGTGGCTGCTGCGGGAAGAGGCGGTGGGTGGTGGAGGAGATGCGGCAGACGGTTGTTGAGGTGGCAGTGGGCCGCCACTTTTCACGGTGGTGGGTGATGGTAATGGGTGTTTGTGATGGAGGAGATTGGTTGTGGAGGAGCCGTAGAGGTGGTTGGTTTTTTTGTGAGTGGTGGTGTCGGGTTAGTGGTGGTGGTGGGTGAGTGGTGGTGGGTGAGAGGAAGTGAGGAGTAATTATTTGGGATTTTGATTTATTTAGGTTTTTAGAGAGAGGAAGAGAAATGATATTATGTGTGATGAGAGAGAAGTAGTTGGGTGAAAAAATGTTATATATTGAATTAGGGTGGGGATTAGTGGTTAATTAGTAAAGATGAGAGAGAGTGGAAAATTAAGCCATTAATTACCTTTTGGGAGCACCAATCTCAGCCACCCATCCTCCTTCATCCAATGGTCCAAAATAGAACTTAAGGACTCTAAGGAATGGGGTGGACTCAATTGATCTTTGCTCTCTCTCTCTCTCTCTCTCTCTCTATATATATATATATATATATATATATATATATATATAGAGAGAGAGAGAGAGAGAGAGAGAGATAGGTTCTTGTGAGTCCACCCTTTTTTTTTAGTCCATGAGTCCTTATCCTAGCCATTCGATGAGGGAGATGGATGGATGAGATTGTAGAGACAAAAACACACTTAACACTAATCATTTACCTATGCACTAGTTAATCAACTTTCTCTCTCTACCCTTTAGTTAATCACTTTTGAGCACTTTTGAGTTTCTGATATTTATGAGTATAACTTCAGCCCCTATTTGTGTAACTTCAAACTAAAATGTGATTTCGACTATATAAATTTTATGAAATTTCAAGACAAGTTTATGTGATTTTAGACTTTTTATGATTGTAATTTCAGTCATTACGAGTGTAACTTCAACCATTATTTATGTAACTTCAAACTAAAATGTGATTTCGACTACATAAATTTGAATTTATGAAACTTTAAGACAAATTTATGTGATTTTAGCCTTTTTATGAGTGTAACTTCAGTCATTACGAGTGTCACTTCAACCCTTATTTGCGTAATTTCAAATTAAAATGTGATTTCAACTATATAAATTTGAATTTATGTAACTTTGAGACAAGTTTATATGATTTTAGCCTTTTTATGGGTGTAACTTCAGTCATAACGAGTGTAACTTCAACCCTTATTTCTGTAACTTTAACCCAAAATATGATTTCGACTATATAAATTTTAATTTTTGTAACTTTGACAATTTATCTGATTTAAACATTTTTATGGATGTAACTTTAGTCTTTACGCGTGTAACTTCAAACCTTATTTGTGTAACTTTAATTTTAAGACATATATGTGTAACTTTAAGACATGTTTAGGTAACTTTTGTCATTTTTAGGTAACTTCAGTCATTTTTACTAAATGTGATTGTGTATTTTAAATTGAATTCATGTAACTTTAAGACATGTTTAGGTAACTTTAGTCCTTACTACTATGTAACTTTAGTCATTCCTAGTGTAACTTTAGTCCTTATTAGTGTAACTTCAGTCCAAAATATTGTAACTTCAGTTTAAAATGGTGTAACTTCAGTCCAAAATGGTGTAACTTCAGTTTAAAATGGTGTAACTTCAGTCCAAAATGGTGTAACTTCAGTTTAAAATGGTGTAACTTCAGTCCAAAATGGTGTAACTTCAGTTTAAAATGGTGTAACTTCAGTCCAAAATGGTGTAACTTCAGTCCAAAATGGTGTAACTTCAGTCATTAAACAACATCAATCAACTAAAACAAAACAAAAAAGATGCCAAATGAAAATAGGACAAATATCATCAACAAAAGAAAATTAAAAATTAAAAGTAAATCTGAAAAAATAAAAAGTAGATCTAGAAATGGGTGTTATTATAAAAAAACGAGATCTAAAATAAATAAATAAAAACATAAGAAATTTGAAAAAAAAATGAGTAACTTCAGTCATATTATATGTGTAACTTCAGTTATTAAAAGTTTAACTTCAGTCATTATATGTGTAACTTCAGGCATTATATGTGTAACTTCAGTGAACCAACCCACTAACCACAAAAAAAAAAGATGGTGATTTTTGAGATCTAAAAAAAGGAAACAAACATAAAAATAAAAACGAGATCTAAAAAATAAAAACATATATTCAGAAAAAAAAACTTCAGTGAAAAAAATGTGTAACTTCAGTGAAAAAATGTGAAACTTCAGTGAAAAAAATGTGTAACTTCAGTCATTATATGTGTAACTTCAGTTAATAAAAGTGTAACTTCAGTCATTTTATGTGAAATTTCAGTGAAACAACACTACTAACCACAAAAAAGTAACAAACATAAAAAATTTGAAATATAAAAACGAGATCTAAAAAACAAAAACATAGATTCAAACAAAAAAAGGGTGGTGGAGGGACGACATGAGAGAAGAGATAAGAAAAAAAGAAAAAAACAAGATCTAAAAAGAAGGGTGCAAATCTGAAAAAAGAAAAAAAGAAAAGAGAAAAGAAGAAGAAGAGAGGAGGCGGCAGGAGAGGGCGGCGAGAAGGAGGCACAGCGAGGAACAGGTGCGGTGGAGGCAAAGCGGAAGGAAGTAGATCTGAAAAAAAAAAAAGTTTTTTTTTTTTTAATTTGGCCGGTGGCCGGTGCCGGTGGCCAGTGGTGGCCGGCGATGGTCGCCGAAGGTGGGAGATGAAAAAAAGTGAGGAATGTTTATGAATTTTTTGGGTTTTTGAATTTTTGGGTTTTGAATTTTTTGGGTTTTTGATTTTTTTGGGTTTTGATTTTTTTGGGTTTTAGAGAGAGATGGAGGAATGAAATTATGTGGGATGAGAGAGAAGTGGTTGAGTGGAAAGTCTTATATATTGAATTAAGATGGGGATTAGTGGTTAATTAATAAAGATGAGAGAGAGTGAAAAATTAGCCCACTAATCCATTTTTGAGAGCTTCAATCTCAGCCATCCATCTCCAAGATCCAAGGGCCTATAAGAGGACTTATGGACTCACCTTTTCTAAGAGGACTTACATGATCCTTTCTCTCTCTCTCTCTCTCTCTCTCTACATATATATATATATATATATATATATATATATATATATATATATATATATATATATATATATATATATATATAGAATTAGGATCTGGTGAGAACCACTAAGATAATGAGAACCGTGAGAACTCCGCCTTACGAATTTTATTTTAAAAAAATAAGGACATTTTTGGGTTCGTCGTAGAATTTTATGGCTAGATAACATACATCTTGGTCAAAAAAATATAATTTACTGACGGAAATTGAGGTGAAATACGATTTATTAGTTTTCATGCACCTAGTAGTCAGTTTCATGCATCTAACAATTTTTATGCACTTGGTGCTCATTTTAATGCATCTAGAGTCCGTTATTTTCATGCACCTAGTAACTGTTTTCATGCATGTAGAAATTTTCGTGCACTTAGTGCTCGTTTTCACGCATTTAGAATAATTTTAGTGTACAAATTGAATTTATGTACATTAAGTACATATTTTTTAATATAATCAATAAATTTTGTTTAGTTACTCAAAGTATTTTGATTGAATAAACTAAACTAATGGTAAATGATCCAACAAAACTTTCGAAACAAGATTTGGTGGAGATTTAGTAAGGGTTCTCACGGTTCTCATTATGTTAGTGGTTCTTACCGGATCCTGACCCTATATATATATATATATATATATATATATATATATATAGAAAGGATCATGTGAGTCCTTATAGAAATAATGAGTCCATAAGTCCTTTTGTGAGCCATTAGATCTCTTAGAGTGGCTTAGATTAAGTGCAAATATGACTTAATCCCACTCAAATAATCATTATCCTATTTACCTCTCTCATGCCTACCATTAGTCCCTCTTACCCATGCATGCAACTAGTCAGTCACTTCACACCCATTTCTCCCACGTCGTCCCTAATTCCCCCCCTAATTTGATACACTCTCATTTTCTGAATTATCAAACATTGAATTATCATTTCCCAAACCCATTATTGCTCATTTACTGCTGAAATGAAATCATTTATCATTCTTACTTAAACTCTCTCAATTCATTTCTCACTCTAAGTCTCGGCGTTAAACTCTAAATTCAAACACTCTCAAACTCTCTAAATTTAAACACAGTTCATCTATCAAACATCAACCACAGTTCATCTTTCTCAGGTATTTTACATTTTCTTGTTGTTTTAATTTTTATCTCAATATGTTTTATAGTCCTTATAATTTTAATCCGATTATAAATTAGGGTTTCTGATTATCTTACTCATACAATTTATTACATTGATTGCAATCTGACTTAACCATATTGTCACACTGAATAAAGTTATAAATTTAATTTCAATGTTCATTTTGTGTCACTTTAAGTTGAATTCGTGTAACCTCTATTTAATTTGGGTTTTTTTTCTTTTATTAACCAGTGAATAAATTTAATTTATTAGGATGTAAGTTCAATTGCAATGTTTATTGTATGTCACTTCAAGTTGAATGTGTGTAACTTCTATGTAATTATTGTGTAACTTTTATATTACAGTGAATAACTTTAATCTAGCAAAGTGTAACTTCAACTGTAATGTTCATAGTGTGTCACTTCAAGTTGAGTGTGGGTAACTTCAATGTTTGACTTAGTGATTGTGTAACTTCAATTCAAATATTGTGCTATTTCAATCGCTTATTTGGTTACTTCATTTTTAGTTGATATTTTTGTTACTTCAATGTGATTTGTGTGTAACTTCAAGTCACTTTTATATCACAGTGAATAACTTTAATTTATCAAAGTGTAACTTCAACTGTAATGTTCATAGTGTGTCACTTCAAGTTGAGTGTGGGTAACTTCAATGTTTGACTTAGTAATTGTGTAATTTCAATTCAAATATTGTGTTACTTCAATTGCTTATTTGGTTACTTCATCTTTAGTTGATATTTTTGTTACTTCAATGTGATTTGTGTGTAACTTCCAGTCACTTTTATATCACAGTGAATAACTTTAATTTATCAAAGTGTAACTTTAACTGTAATGTCCATAGTGTGTCACTTCAAGTTGAGTGTGGGTAACTTCAATGTTTGACTTAGTGATCTTGTAACTTCAATCTAAATATTGTGTTATTTCAGTTGCTTATTTGGTTACTTCATCTTTAGTTGATATTTTTTTCACTTCAATGTGATTGGTGTGTAACTTCAAGTCATTTGTGAGTAACTTCAAGTTTAATGAAGATACAGTTTCCTTTTTTTTCTTCAATTTTGTGTTTTTTTTATTTCATAATACATGGAGTTCAATATTGTTAATCCTTGTCTTCCTCAGATGGCTTCAGGTGACGACGAACAAATTCAGACACAAGACGTGCCTAAGATTAAGGTGAAGTGTCGCTCCGCGAGGCTGGTCAAAGTGATGGAGGGGCTGAATGTGGCACAGATTGCAGCAGTCAAGAAAATTGGTTTTGGGGGGCTGCTAAAATTAAATTTACAGCGTACCCGCTTGCGCATGTCCTTCATTTTTTTGATTGTTTTTGTGATGGGTCCTATGTTTTCAGGGCGTCTGAACTAAAGGAGTTCATGGTTACTAAGCAGGATGTACATGACTGCTTCTTGTTGCCAATGGGGCCCAATCCCCTCAAACTAGTTCCTACTGGCCGCTACAAGAAATATACTGAACGAGAATTCAAGGAATTGAAAGATCGATGGCGGTCACGATATGGTGTTGTTAAAGCGGTTGATCCTGTCCCTTTGGGCAAGGCATTCACAGATCTAGAGAAGGACAAATTAGGTGGTGATGAATTCTGCAGGCTATTTGTTTTGTGTAGTATGTCGTCGTTCCTATGCCCCTTTTCAAATAACGGAATTGATTTAAAGATTCTCAAGGCGGTAGAAGATGTCAGTGGTATTGCAACGTTTGACTGGTGTTCTTACGTGTTAAATGGTATAGTTAGGCCATGTTCTTTCCAACTTAATTTCAGCTCATTTCAGTTCAGTTCAGCTCTATTCAGTTCAGTCCAGCTCAGTTCAGTTCAGTTCAGCTCCATTCAGTTCAGTTCAGTTCAGTTCATGTAACAACCCGAAAAGTACCCGATTTTTCTAGTAAAAATATTTACTAA
>JAIUZE010015743.1:0-21058 GCA_022085475.1 Heliosperma pusillum | reverse complement strand
GGTTGGCTAACTAGAGTTTGACGTTATTGTCGTTTGACGGCGGTGATCAACTGATCCCTTTCGGTCACACCTAAAGGATGAAATCCAAATAGTAACTAATTATTTGTATACGATACAGTTAAGTAGTACATTACATATATTCGATATGTACGAGAGTTAATTGTTAGAAATTGAGTTAAGAACTCAAATGCGATTAAGCTTATTTTTCAATTATGCGATAATTGACTAATAAATTTATATCTTATTTTAATACGATTAAATAAGATTTAACTTAGTAATTAATCGTTAAATTACTAAATTAGTTGAGGTTTTGAGATAGAGGTAATTAGTTAATTATATTTACTAGGAGTTGTAAAATAAATTAACTAAGCATTGTGGGAACCATTATATATTGATATAATGGTAAAATATTACTTAAAATGTTAAGTACATGTTGTTTATTTAATTGAGTCATATAATTGTTATATGATCAAATTAACACTTAATTATACAAGATAATTAACCGTATGATCAATAAGTATTTGTAAGACAAATATCAAAAATCAAAAATAGACCAAACTAAGGCCATTGTGGCCGGTTGGGGTAGTAGTTACATGGTGATGATTTTGTTATTATTTTTACTCTTTAGTTACTTTATGAAAGTGACATAACAAGTAGTAAACAATCATCACTTGTTCTACAACACTCCACTCTAATGCATGTGATCAAATTATGCAAAATAAGAGTCCTTATTTGGACAATTTGGACCGGCCAAATGGCCTATAAAATGAGCACTTGTGTTCATTTTATACTTACTTCATTTTGTGCTTTGTTTTCTTACTTCTCTCAAAACCTCATATTCTTACTAAAACTCTCAAACACTAATATTTACTAAGTATTACTAGTGTAGTAATATAGTCATAATATTAGTAGAATAATATCTATCTTATTATCTAGTTAATAATAAGGGTAGATTATTTGGGTTAATCTTGGTGCAACTTAGAGGAGATCTTCTACTTTGGAGATTATTTGTGTTCATCCATATTATTAGCTCAAGAACAACAAGAAGGAGTTCTTGTTGTGCCCTTATATTTTCCATATCAATGTGAGGAAATTTCTTCTTTTATATAAATGTCTTTATATTTGCATGCATGTTACATAGATCATTATAAACTAAATTAAAAAGTAATTTAGTAAATAATTAGAGGAGTCTAATTAAGGTCTATGGACTTTCAGATATTTCCTAATTTTGTTGTAGTTATTCATAATTCGCAATGGCAAACAATAACAACACCATTCAACTAGGAAAAGACTCATGGCTAAGGTCCGTAATGGACAAATGCATCTTAAAAGACGATGGAACTAATTTCATCGAGTTGGAGCAAACGATCAAGGGCGCGGCGTTATCGGATAACGTTTTACGCTACTTGACCGAGGCACCTCCCAATGAACCCGGCCCAAGAGCTACTAATGCGGCCAAAGCCGCCTATGAGGAGTACCTTAAGGTAGAAAACGACGTCAAGATGGTCTTGATTTGGTCGATGTCCTCAAGCCTTAAGCAACAATACATCACCCTTAGAGCATATGAGATATTCTCTAGGGTGACGTTGGCTTTTTCTCAATCACCCGAGATTCGCCAATACAATGCTATGACTAGGCTTTTTGAATCCAAGCTAGAGAAGGGCCAAAAGGTTGGCCCACATGTGCTTAAGATGGTGGAACATATTGACACTCTAGATCGTCTAGGGGTCAAAATTCCTAAGAAGCTAGCGGTTGGCCGCATCCTTCACTCACTTCCTCCCAAGTTTGCCCAAGCTAGGGCAAACTATAACATGTATGGCATGGATAAGAGCTTTCACGAGCTCCATGCTCTCCTTATCCAAGTCGAAAGGGATGTGGAAGCAAGTGGGAGTGAGCAAAAGGATGTTCTTAAAATGAGATTGAAGAACTTGAAGCTAGGGGTTCAAAAGGGGAAGGGAAAAGCCAAAGCCCAATTTAAGAAGCAAGGAAAGGGAAAGGGCAAATCTATTATGAATAGCAATGCCAAGCCTAAGGGAAAGAAGCACGCCGAAGCCGAATGCTTTTATTGTAAAGGCAAGGGACATTGGAAACGCAATTATCCCAAGTATTTGAAGGATAAGAAGGATGGATGTGTGACACCGTCAGGTATAATCCTCTCTTTTCTCTATATGATAGATATTAACTATGCTTGCACTTCCACTTGGGTATTTGATACTCGATGTGGTTCTCACCTTTGTAATCACTTGCAGGGGCTGAAGGACGTGCGAGCACTAGCCAAGGGTGATGTGGACCTACGAATGGGGAATGGAGCAAGAGTTGCCGCCGTCTCCGTAGGAACTTATGTATTAACCTTAGCTAGTGGTCTTGAGTTGTATTTAAATAATTGTTATTTTGTACCCTCCTTGACTAAGAACATTATCTCCATTTCCGTACTTGACGCGGAGGGTTTCTCTTTTGTAATCAAGAACAATAGTTGTTCGTTTTCTTTTAATGATGTGTTTTATGGTAAAGCCATCTCTATTGGAGGCATTTATGTTCTTGATAATGTTAATGAAATATATCATATCGAAAGCAAGAAGCTCAAATTAGGTGAATGACAACGTCAAATATTGTCGTGTCTAGTAGCAATTTTTAGAGTCGTTCGTCTTACTTTTTACGGGTCATTAGCTATGTTTTATGTTAGTTTTAGTTTTTGTAATAATGTTAATATTTAGTGTTTTAAGTCATTTTTTTAGAGTCAAATCCCAAAAGTCAATAAAAGTCAAACCCGAAAAACCCGAGACCCAAAAACCCGGAACTTGAAGTGGGCTAGCAAGGAATCATCAAGGTTTGAAGACCAAGCCCATTGGGTCAATGGAAGTCAAGGCGGGGTCAATATCCATGGGGTCAACGAAAGTCAAGAAGGAAAAACAAGGCAAAAATCTGGCAGCGTTCGACGCAGCCTGCGTCGTAGGACGCAGCCTGTGTCTTAGGACGCAGCCTGCGTCATCTCTCAGCACGGGTTTTTCTCATTTTCTCGTCTTGTCTTTTGGAAGCCCATCTTTCAAGGCCCCTAGGTTTGCGGACCAAGGGTATAAAAGAAGATTTCTGAAGAGAGGCAAGGGTATCAAGCATTGAACATACAACATCATATTTTCCTTAGCATTTTCTCTCTTTTTGTTCTTCAAGTTTGGCTTTTGTAATGGGTTTTTGCTTAGAAATTGGTTGTATTAAGAAGACTATGGGTAGCTAATCTTCTTTTGCTTAGTGTAATTTGAACAAGTTCTTCCCTTTTTAGCATTGTAAGACTTTTTAATCCTTCCTTCTCTATTTAATTCCATCTTCCTTTGTTGATTTTCTTTGTTGAATGAATTGTTGTTAGGACTAACCATCTTAGTAATTGTTTGTTTGATTAAATTGCTTTGTCTTGATGAATTTGGTTGATTTGTCTTGATATTTGTTGAAGCAACTTGAAAGATTGTAACTTTGGTTTAAAAGTTAGAATCTTTTGAGTGGATTTTGGATTATCATGTATTTAGAACATGGTTTAATGTTTTAGTTCATGATTCTAGCATGCTGATAAGCGCATAATTATTCATATTTTTACTAGTTATTTTTATACACTTGGAGTCGTCTTTCGTATTATTGAAGCTATATTACATATTTTTAGTAGATTTGGGTTTGAATCATTTGAATATTATTTTTGAGCTGAATATATTAATTTATTCTACTTTTATTTATTAGGTGATTGCCCATTTCAGGTTAGCTCGGAAATCCATATTGTACGAATCTTGCTATACAAATCATTTTGGACAGCTGCTCGTATTTGGGCCATATTTCTCTCATACGAAGTCGAAATGAGTCACTTCAAGTTGCTATGGAAAGCTATGATCAAGGCCTACAACTTTTGTGTTTTGGACTGAAGCAAAATACGACTTTAAGAAGGCCGTACTGCAGCAGCAAGTGGGCTGACCTGTCCAGGAATTTAGCAATGAAGACTAAAGGAGTGCGCAGCCCATATTCTCCACTTTGCCCACTTAAAATAAGAACAAGGCAACATCATCAATTGGGAAGAGAAATCAATTACAAAAAAATACAGTAGCCACAAAAGTCCCAGAAGGAGCAAGATATTAAATGGAAGCAGTAATGGTGCGTGAAGACGGATCGGAAGGTAACGCTCGTAGTTATCAATTCAATCAATGAAAGGAGTAATCATAAGGATTTAATGGCGACCATTCAAGAAGATTTAGGGTTTGTGCTTTCACAGTTTCCTTATATAAACCCTCTTTTGTATGATATTTGGGGAAAGCAAGCTGAAATCCGAAAATACAAGGGAGTTGAGAGTGAGATTATTAGTACAAGTAAAGGATATCGGGTTGTAGAAAGACTAGTTCGAGTGGGTGGCTATCTACTCCACGAGAAGGCGGAAATCCGGCTACTTAGCAAGGCGTCCAAACCGAGTTAGAGCTGTGTTTTCAGGACATATTTATAAGTTTTTCTCTTCTCTTTATCCCTTTATTTTTACTTGTAATTTTATCTCTATGAACTTGATTGGAAATATTTTGTCTGATTGTTATTGAGTTTTGTTTAATTCCGAATTCGTTTCGTTTATCAAGTTATATTTGAGATTATTGTTGGTACTCACCCTTAGTTTATGGTTGCTATCGATTAATAAGTTGAGGTGTGATTTTTAGGCAGTACATTATTTGGCCTAGACTAGATTTTGTACCAAAAAGTAGCAACTAATCGGAATTAGAACTTGCGACATAGTATTAATTTCGGTTGGAGTATAACTTGATCGCGTTTAATTTACAATCTAATTGTTTTATGAGACGTGGGTTAATCGGTTTTAAAGCTACTTATCTAAAGTTTGTGGGTTCTAATATGCATAGAGTTGGATAAGTAAGGGATAATTTTGTGCTATTACATGATTAGCTATTCCTATCCTAATGCACATAAAAATTGACTCATAGAAGGCGGGTTTCAGTCTAATATTAAGGCCTTGGGAAAGGGGATACTTTCGGTACTTAAGTACGTGGATCGTTCTCCCGGTTACCTCAAGTATACTCGATGCCTCGCCTCACTTTTATTCTCTCTGCTTTTTCCTTTTGTTTTTTAACTTTCATTTTTTTTCCTCTTTTTTTTCCTCTTTTTTTCTTCTTTTTTTTCGGAATTGTTTTTGCCATCTAGTGACCCATGTAGCGAGCTTTCGACCAATGACTCCCGCCCATCCGGACAAGGCATTAGGCATTCTCCCAATCCCATTAGGACTAGTTTCCCCTCGGATTTACTAACTCGAGTCACAAGACGCACGCACACTCTCTCGAGGTCAAGTATCTCCTTGAAGGTCCATTAAGGAGTCACCACGAAAGTATTATTAGGTACAAGACCGACTTACACCCCACACAATCTAGAGTCAATAATCATGTGATCAAAACATATAGAATAAGTGTTATTATTTAAAGTTTATTTAGAATTTCAATGTAAAAGAAACTTGAAACTTGTCATGTTAAGAAATTAATCAATCCAAGTTTAAACAGGAGGAAAAATTCACATATACGCGGCTTCAAAACATTGTTTTGTTTACTTAAGAGATTAAGAGAAATCAGGTTTAAAAGTTTTTTTTCCTTTTTATTGATAAATAGTTAGATTAGAGCTTGTCGTCGACGCAACTATTTTAGTTAATCCAAATAAAGTCCAGGGTTAATTTTCATTTCAGTTAATTATCCCCCCACACTTAGTCTAAACATTGCCCTCAATGTGCAGAAGAGACATCAAGTTTCATAATGAAGCACATATAAAACAAACAGGAGGGAAAAAACACTTAGCGGATTCACTATTTAGGTGGTCGTATGATCTTCAAACATGTCATACAGTTGACCTTTCGCCGCCTGATATCGGAAACATCCAACGCTATAACTTCCAATAGCATAAGGAACACAGCAACACTAGTCTTGGACTTTTGAACCCGTCAGCACTGCGAGACTTGTAGCCAGTGTACACTAATCTGCAAAAATAAGCATTCTGACAAAGACCAGTGAAATACACTACAGCAAAGAAGTAATTATTTTTTTTTTTTCTCTAAAATGCTACTTACGACTTGTTTATTAAACAAATTAAGCTAAAAACTAAACTGACCCAAAAAAAAATGACATTAAACAGAAAGAAAATAAAAGATAGAAAACAATAAAACATGAAAAATCAATCTTGGGTTGCCTCCCAAGTAGCGCCTTATTTATCGTCGTTGGCTCGACGTAATGCAGGAGTCCTTGTCACGGCTCTTCCAAAACTATATCCTCGATAAGCATTACCTCGGGCAGCTCATAAAAAGGTTTAAGGCGCTGTCCATTCACTTTAAAAACTTTATTAGTATCGAGAGATTTAATCTCGACCGCACCATGAGGAAAAACATTGAGCACAACAAAAGGACCAAGCCATCTACTTTGCAACTTACCAGGAAACAATTTCAACCGAGAGTTAAATAATAAAACTTTCTGTCCAACAGTAAAAGTTTTCCTAGCTATCATCTTGTCATGAAAAGCCTTAGTCTTTTGCTTATAGATTTTAGCATTTTCGTATGCTTCTAACCTATACTCCTCCAGCTCCTGGAGTTGTAACTTCCTCTTCTTTCCAGCCTTATCATAGTCTAGAGCGCATTCTTTCACAGCCCACCAAGATTTGTGTTCAAGTTCAACAGGTAAGTGACATGCTTTCCCATAAACGAGTCGGAATGGGGACATGTTTAAGGGTGTTTTATACGATGTACGATAAGCCCATAAAGCATCTCCTAGCCTAGAACTCCAATCTTTTCTGTTGGGATTCACCATTTTCTCTAAAACAGATTTTACCTCACGGTTTGACAACTCAGCTTGCCCATTGGATTGGGGATGATATGCAGTACCTTTCCTGTGAACAACATGATACTTATTCAATAAAGCCCCAAGTGTTTTGTTACAAAAATTGGTACCACGGTCACTAATCAAAGCCTTTGGAACACCAAACCGATTAAAAATGTTACTCTTAACAAACTCAACCACAGTTTTAGCATCATCTTTCTTAGTTGCTTTTGCCTCAACCCACTTAGACATGTAATCGACTGCAAGCAGAATGTAAAGATAACCATTTGAAGAAGGGAAGGGACCCATAAAATCGATTCCCCAAACATCAAACACCTCACATATCAATATTCCAGTTTGAGGCATTTCAGCCCTCTTTGTCAAATTACCTGTCTTTTGACATTGTTCACATGACTTACAAAACATATAAGCATCTTTGTACAACGTAGGCCAGTAAAAACCACATTCAAGAACCTTATGTGCTGTGCTCTGAACCCCAAAGTGGCCACCTGACTCTAAACTATGGCAGAATTCTAAAATAGAGGCATACTCATGTTCAGCCACACATCGACGAACAACCTGGTCACTACAACATTTCCATAAATAAGGATCATCCCATATAAAATGTTTAGCATCAGATTTAATTTTTTCCTTTTTAGCCTTAGAAAAAGTAGACGGAAAAGAAGTAGTGACTAAGTAGTTCACTATATCAGCATACCAAGGAGTAGTTACAGTGTATAAAGAATAAAGTTGCTCATCAGGAAAGAAATCAATCATGCTCGGCCAATCGTCTCTAGGGACGATTCTACTTAAATGGTCAGCTACTTGATTTTCTGCCCCTTTTTTATCCCTGATTTCTAAGTCAAATTCTTGAAGCAAAAGCATCCAACGCAACAATCTTGGCTTAGATTCTTTCTTTTTCAGAAGATATTTTAATGCAGAATGATCGGAATACACCACAACATGACTACCAAGCAAGTACGGTCTAAATTTCTCAAGAGCAAAAATCACAGCATACATTTCTTTTTCAGTCACGGTATAATTACATTGGGCAGGGTCAAGAGATTTAGAAGCATAGGAAATTACATAAGGCTCCTTACCTACCTTCTGACCAAGTACCGCACCTACCGCTCTATCACTCGCATCACACATAATTTCAAATGGCAACGACCAGTCAGGGGGTCTAATAACAGGAGCAGATATGAGTTTTCCTTTTAAAGTATCAAAAGCATTTTTGCACTTATCATCAAACAAAAAGACAACATCTTTAGCAAGTAAAGCACAAAGTGGAGATGCAATAGTAGAGAAATTCTTAATGAATCGCCTATAAAAACCTGCATGCCCTAAAAATGAGCGAATTTCTCCCACACAAGTGGGGTACGATAAGGAACTTATAACATCAACTTTTGCTTTGTCAACTTCCAACCCCCTAGAACTAACAATATGACCTAAAACAGTGCCTTGTTCGACCATGAAATGACATTTCTCAAAATTCAAAACAAGGTTCGTTTCAACACACCGTTTAAGAACAAGAGATAAATTATGGAGACACATATCAAAATTATCACCAAAAACCGTGAAATCATCCATAAATACCTCCATGGAAGAATCAAGAAGATCGGAGAAAATACTCATCATACAACGCTGGAATGTTCCAGGGGCATTACAAAGACCAAAGGGCATTCTCCGGAAAGCAAATGTTCCAAATGGACACGTGAATGTAGTTTTTTCTTGATCTTCGGGGGCTATGGGGACTTGAATGTAGCCGGAATACCCATCAAGAAAAGAAAAATATGAACGTCCTGCAAGTTTTTCTAACATTTGGTCTATAAATGGCAAAGGAAAGTGATCTTTCTTGGTCGCTTGGTTCAATTTCCTATAGTCAATACACACCCTCCATCCATTAGACACTCTAGTTGAAACTAGTTCCCCTTTACTGTTTTCTACAACAGTTACCCCTGTTTTCTTAGGCACAACATGAATAGGACTGACCCATTTTGAATCTGAAATCGGAAATATTACTCCTGCGTCACGCCATTTTAAAATTTCTTTCTTTACAACTTCCATCATGGAAGGATTTAACCTGCGTTGACACTCTCTAACAGGTTTTGCATCATTTTCAAGGTATATTCTATGCATGCACAAAGTTGGGCTAATCCCCTTAATGTTAGCTATGGTCCAGCCAATGGCCTCTTTATATTCACAAAGAACATTCAACAATTTTTTCTCTTGTGTTTCAGTTAATAAACTAGAAATAATGACTGGCAAAGTTTCATTTTCACCCAAGTATGCATACTTTAATCCAGAGGGCATGGGTTTTAATTCTAGTTTAGGAGCACATTTCACAGACGGAATCAGTTTAGGAGCATCAGTGGGTAGGTCAAAACTTGAAAAACACTCCAGTATGCCATCTTTTTCACAAAAATCAGATTTGAAAATAACGGGTGTAACATGGTCAGATGCACTAGAATGAGCATGTTCAACATCAGAGTTATTACTTATCAGATTAACATTTTCATTTTCAAGAGTGAAGTTGTTCACATCATACTCATACTCTTCATCAAAGAACTCTTGTGCAATCCAATCAATAACATCAATGGTATCAATAGAGCTCACATTGTTCACATTAGAAGGATACTTCATTGCATCATAGATCGAAAATTTAATTACCTCTCTATCAAATTCAAATGATAAAGTACCTTCGTAAACATCAATTTTAGCTCTAGCCGTTTTGAGAAAAGGTCTACCTAGCAACAATGGCACGTTATCAGAATCGCATGAGTTACCCATATCAAGAATATAGAAGTCTGCTGGAAAAATCAATTCATTTACTTGTACAAGCACATCTTCTAAGACTCCTATTGGGTATGCGTGAGAATGATCAGCAAGTTGAATTACAACATCAGTGTTAGTCAAAGTGCCATGATTCAAAGACTCAAATATAGCTTTTGGCATAACATTTATGGAAGCACCCAAATCAAGCATACATCTTTCAAATTGTGAGTTTCCGATTTTACAGGATATGGTAAACATGCCAGGATATGAAACAATATTTTAGCAAATTACCTCCCCGGCAACGGCGCCAAAATTTGGTACGTGTCGTTATGCGTACACAAATTAATATTTATAAAACCATTACTATCCGATTAAAATATTCAAATTCAAGTAATATAGGGTAGTAAGATATCGATCCCACGGAGAGGTATGTGTTAGAGTTCACTAGCTTACACAATTGTATAAGTACTTACAGCATAATAGGCATAATACAAGTTCATATTTTGGGGGATTCATTTAGAAATTCTAAATCATAGACTATAAAACAGAAAAAAAGTAAAATAAAAGTGAGGCGAGGCATCGAGTATACTTGAGGTAACCGGGAGAACGATCCACGTACTTAAGTACCGAAAGTATCCCCTTTCCCAAGGCCTTAATTTTAGACTGAAACCCGCCTTCTATGAGTCAATTTTTATGTGCATTAGGATGGGTAGATCAAGTGTGAAAATGATGAGTTTGGTTATAATTTTTAATTGAAAGCATTTGAAATAAGTCATGTTGTTTAATTGGTCAGTTGTATAGTTTGTGGTGGAGGAAAAGTTATCCGTATGCGTTGCTTCCTAATCTAACTTAAAAATGTTTTGTTTAACTAATGTTATTAAATAAAAAGTTTTCTAAGCGTTTACTCAAATGTTTTAGTTTGTCGTCGTACGTACCTTGTTTGGTTAGTCTAGATTGTGTGAGGTTAATTAATCATTTTGTATCTAGCTCATGGTTTATCGTTGTCGAGGACGACAACAATCTAAGTGTGGGGGAATTTGATAAGCGCATAATTATTCATATTTTTACTAGTTATTTTTATACACTTGGAGTCGTCTTTCGTATTATTGAAGCTATATTACATATTTTTAGTAGATTTGGGTTTGAATCATTTGAATATTATTTTTGAGCTGAATATATTAATTTATTCTACTTTTATTTATTAGGTGATTGCCCATTTCAGGTTAGCTCGGAAATCCATATTGTACGAATCTTGCTATACAAATCATTTTGGACAGCTGCTCGTATTTGGGCCATATTTCTCTCATACGAAGTCGAAATGAGTCACTTCAAGTTGCTATGGAAAGCTATGATCAAGGCCTACAACTTTTGTGTTTTGGACTGAAGCAAAATACGACTTTAAGAAGGCCGTACTGCAGCAGCAAGTGGGCTGACCTGTCCAGGAATTTAGCAATGAAGACTAAAGGAGTGCGCAGCCCATATTCTCCACTTTGCCCACTTAAAATAAGAACAAGGCAACATCATCAATTGGGAAGAGAAATCAATTACAAAAAAATACAGTAGCCACAAAAGTCCCAGAAGGAGCAAGATATTAAATGGAACGCAGTAATGGTGCGTGAAGACGGATCGGAAGGTAACGCTCGTAGTTATCAATTCAATCAATGAAAGGAGTAATCATAAGGATTTAATGGCGATCATTCAAGAAGATTTAGGGTTTGTGCTTTCACAGTTTCCTTATATAAACCCTCTTTTGTATGATATTTGGGGGAAGCAAGCTGAAATCCGAAAATACAAGGGAGTTGAGAGTGAGATTATTAGTACAAGTAAAGGATATCGGGTTGTAGAAAGACTAGTTCGAGTGGGTGGCTATCTACTCCACGAGAAGGCGGAAATCCGGCTACTTAGCAAGGCGTCCAAACCGAGTTAGAGCTGTGTTTTCAGGACATATTTATAAGTTTTTCTCTTCTCTTTATCCCTTTATTTTTACTTGTAATTTTATCTCTATGAACTTGATTGGAAATATTTTGTCTGATTGTTATTGAGTTTTGTTTAATTCCGAATTCGTTTCGTTTATCAAGTTATATTTGAGATTATTGTTGGTACTCACCCTTAGTTTATGGTTGCTATCGATTAATAAGTTGAGGTGTGATTTTTAGGCAGTACATTATTTGGCCTAGACTAGATTTTGTACCAAAAAGTAGCAACTAATCGGAATTAGAACTTGCGACATAGTATTAATTTCGGTTGGAGTATAACTTGATCGCGTTTAATTTACAATCTAATTGTTTTATGAGACGTGGGTTAATCGGTTTTAAAGCTACTTATCTAAAGTTTGTGGGTTCTAATATGCATAGAGTTGGATAAGTAAGGGATAACATGCTTCTTTGGTTTGGTGCTTAAAGCTTGCATCTTTGTTTATGCTTATGATTTAATAAGTATGGGTTCAGTTGTATTGGGTCATTTATGGATGGTTTAATTCATGGTGGCTAATTCTTAGAAGTTTTTGCAATAGATAATTAGAGAAGGGAGGAAAGGAGGGATCTTTACTTTGTTAAATTATGGGGGAACTTGGGATAATTGCACTAAGTTGTTTTTTTTCCTTATTTGAATCTTTGATTATTTAGTTGTTATTGGTGATTCTAGGATTGACAATCTTTTCTCATGAAAAACTTTCTCCCTATTTGTTATCTACATGTTTACCATTGTGAATATCATAGTTTGTAAGTAATTCTAGTCTTTGTTTCAATTAGTGTTTAACTTGTGATTAGATTAATTAATTTGTTTAATCAGTTTTTAGCAAGAGTCTAGATTAGATTATTAGCATTCATCGCCTTCCCTTGGGTTCGATCCTTGTCTTACCCTTACTACCCTTTTTACTTAGGTTGGTTTGAGTCTAGATTTGGCTTTATAAATTGTTATTTGGCATAGCTAGTTTCCGGATTTAACGACCCCGAAAATAAGCTCGTCAGTGAACCTAATCAATCATACCTTTGGCATTGTCGTTTAGGTCATATAAACGAACGACGCATAAAGAGACTCGTTTTAACAAAACTTCTCAAACCATTTGATTACGAATCTTATGGTGAATGCGAATCTTGTCTTTTGGGCAAGATGACTCGTGCTCCTTTTACAGGAAAAGGGACACGAGCAAGTGAAGTATTAGGCCTTGTACATACCGATGTATGTGGCCTAATGACTCTCCAAGCTAGAGGTGGTTACAAGTACTTCATTACTTTTAACGACGATTTGAGTAGATATGGATACGTCTAGTTAATGAGGCATAAGAGTGAAGCCTTTGAAAAGTTCAAAGAGTTTCAACATGAAGTAGAAAACCAATTGAATAAGAAGATAAAAACCCTACGATCTGATCGTGGTGGTGAATATCTAAATTCTGAATTTGATTCACACCTAAAAGATTGCGGTATAGTATCACAATGGACTCCTCCTGGAACACCTCAATTAAATGGTGTGTCTGAAAGGAGAAACCGAACTTTATTAGATATGGTTCGGTCGATGATGAGTATTACAGAGCTTCCTGACTCGTTTTGGGGATTTGCCATCTTAACCGCAATATTTTCACTAAATCGTAGCCCGACTAAAGCAGCCAATAAAACTCCATATGAAATATGGAAAGGAAAGGTTCCTTATTTGTCGTTTATGAAAATTTGGGGTTGCGAGGCGTTTGTTCATGAGAAGTCTAATGACAAGCTCGCACCCAGATCCGACAAATGTCTTTTTTGTAGGATATCCTAAGGAGACTCGTGGATATTACTTCTACAACCGTCATGAGGACAAAGTGTTTTTGTCTCGTGATGGTGTCTTTCTAGAAAGCGATTTCGTTTCTAAAAGGCAGAGTGGGAGAAAATTCGAACTTGATGAAGTTCGAGAGCCACAAACCGAAAATGAAGTGGAGGAAAACGTTCCCTCCTCGTCTGAAACGGTTATTGTCCCTAGAAGGTCAGGTAGAATTAGTTTCAACCTGATCGTTACCTCGGATGTATCGAGGGAGATGGTGATTTATTACTTTTTGAAAGTGATGAACCCACAACCTACAAGTCGGCCGTTTCTAGTCCCAACTCCACGCATTGGCTTGAGGCCATGCAATCCGAAATGGATTCTATGTACGAAAATCAAGTATGGGACTTGGTAGACTTACCTGAGAAGGTGCGACCTCTTCAGTGCAAGTGGATCTACAAGATCAAGAATGGCATAGATGGACATAATGATATCTACAAAGCTAGATTGGTGGCAAAAGGCTTCACTCAAGTTCATGGTTTACACTATGACGAAACTTTTGCCCCAGTCGCTATGCTTCGATCCATTAGGATTCTCTTAGCGGTTGCCGCATTTTATAACTATGAAATTTGGCAAATGGATGTCAAAACCGCCTTCTTGAATGGGATTCTAGAAGAGGAAGTGTACATGACACAACCTGAAGGTTTTGAGGATAAATCCAACCCTAAGAAGGTATGCAAACTTAAGAGATCCATTTATGGTCTTAAGCAAGCATCAAGGAGTTGGAATCATCGCTTCGATCATGTAATTAAACAAAATGGATTCACTCGAAGTGTCGAGGAACCATGTTTATACATGAAGTTTAGTGGGAGCAAAGTTACTTTCCTTATCTTGTATGTGGATGACATACTTCTCATTGGGAATGACATACCAATGCTTACTTCTACCAAGGAGTGGCTTGGGAAACATTTCCAGATGAAGGATTTGGGAGAGGCACAACGCATTTTGGGTATCCGGATCTATAGAGATAGATCCAAGAGGATACTAGCATTAAGTCAAGAAGCTTATATAGATAAGATTCTTGATCGGTTCAAAATGAAAGACTCTAAGAGAGGCTTTCTTCCAATAGGTCATGGTATCACTCTGAGTAAATCCCAGAGTCCTACCGTCACCGAGGAGATTGAACGCATGAAGTTGATCCCTTATGCTTCAGCAGTTGGGTCAATCATGTATGCTATGATGTGCACTCGCCCTGACGTCGCCTATGCTTTGAGCATGACGAGTCGTTATCAAGCCAATCCAGGTGAGAGTCACTGGATAGCCGTAAAGAACATCCTTAAGTACTTACGAAGGACTAAAGATTCGTTCTTGGTGTTTGGAGGAGAGACTGAGTTGCGTGTAAAGGGTTACACGGACGCTAGTTTCCAAACTGATAGGGATGATTTAAAATCCCAATCTGGCTATGTCTTTATGTTGAATGGAGGAGCCGTTTGCTGGAAGAGCTTCAAGCAAAGCGTGACTGCGGATTCTACAACAGAAGCTGAGTACCTCGCGGCATCAGAGGCTGCAAAGGAAGTTGTGTGGATTCGGCAGTTCTTGGAAGGACTAGGAGTAGTCCCTACTGCCACAGATCCCATCACGATGTATTGTGATAACAGTGGGGCTATCTTTCAAGCAAAGGAGCCCAAGTCTAGTAACAAGTCTAGACATGTACTTAGGAAATACCATGTAATTAGAGATTACGTGGAGAGGTAGGAAATATATGTATGTAAGGTTGGGACAGACGATAACATCGCTAATCCTCTAACCAAGCCTCTTACAAAGGCTAAACATGACAGTCATGTCGTCTCAATGGGATTAAGACGAGTTCCTGAATTCTTCTAGATTATGTGATATGTAATAATTGAATGATTGGATCAATGTTTACATATATGATAATTGCATTCATTGTTCGAGTTTTATATGAGCTCTTTTATTTAGTATTGACTAAATTTTATTACTTTGTTTTGTCCGAATTGGTTATAAGAAAGGTTGAACTCAATTCAAGTGAACATGATGAACTTAGTAATTGTCCCTAGTCATTTGCATAAGGTGACGTCTCGAAATGACTAGATTGTAAGTCGATCGATGGTTGGTTCAGCACCATCGGGTCATGGGGATGACTGATCGTTTAGATAGACAGACTGTAGAGACACTCTGTCGGACAGTGACCATGATAGAGTCCCTTATCAAAATTGTTGAAGCCTGGTCGTGGCGGGGATTTCTATTATATTCCTATGAGTCGATTCTTTAGACTGGCGACCATTTACCTGAGTCAATGTAATTTCCGATTGACTTTGGTTTTTGTCCTAGGTCGTGCCGTGAAAGGAGGCCGATGGGCATCTACTGGGTCATGGTGATCTGCATTATACAGTGTATGTTGGGTCAACAGGAATTGTCCACCCACGTTGGGTATTAACATCTTCGGGTCACTCGAGGAGTAGTGACTGGAAATGGGTGGCCACGCTCGGAAGAGATCTATGGTAGATTTTCCGGTTAGACAGTTACTCTCCAGATCGAGAAAACCACTCAATTTATTTTTCCAATCGCAAGTGCGACCTGAAAGACACCTTGCGATGAGTGGGAGGATGTGACTTAAAAGTGACAAGAGAATTGGTAGCACACAACTTGTCGAGACAAGTGGGAGATATTGTGGGAGTAAGAGTCCTCCGCAATAGTGTGGCTACATGCACAACTTGTATCGGACAAGTGGGAGATTGTTGGAGCAAGTGTCCTCCACAATAGTGCATTTATATTATAAATCTCATTTTGGAATATTAGTGGGATGACTAGTATTTTGATACTCCACGTCAGTTGATTAACGTAAATCGATAACGGTCAGCTGACTAGAGTTAGACGTTATTGTCGTATGACGGCGGTATCAACTGACCCCTTTCGGTCACACCTATAGGATGAGACCCAAACATCAAATCTAATTATTTGTATACGATACATATTAATTAGTACTTTACATATATATTTGATATATGTTTAGTTACGAGAGTTATTTATTGGAAATTGAGTTACGAACTCATTCCGGATAAGTTTATTAGTCAATTATACGATAATTGACTGAATAAATTTTACGTCTTATTTTAATACGATTGAATAAGATTTAATTTAATGATTAATAGTTAATTCATTAAATTAGTTGAGGTTATGCATATACTTTGAGGTAGAGGTGATTAGTTAATTATATTTACAAGGAGTTGTAAAATAAACTAACTAGGCATTGTGGGACCCATTATATATTGATATAATGATAAAATATTACTTAAAAGTTAAGTATATATTATTTATTAATTTGAGTCATGTAATTGTTATATGATCAAATTAACCCTTAATTATACAAGATAATTAAGCATATGATTATAAGTATTTGTGGGACAAATATCAAAATCAAAATAGACCACATGACACTAGTGGGGGCCGAACATTTGATAGTGTATAACATGATGATTGTTGTTTCTTGTATTACACTACAACATGTGATCATGTCATGTTTATGACACATGATCATGGTCTTATTCACTACTACACTCAACTAATTTGCATGAGATTATTTTAAACAAAATAAGAGGCCACAAGGGCTCTCTTTGGCCGGACCATGTGTCCTTAAATGGACAAGATTGTTGTTCATTTTACTTCACTTGTTCATTCTTATTTTGCATGTTTATCTCACTAAAATCCTCATCTCTCTAAAACTCTCAAACACTAATATTTTTCCTATTACTAGAGTAGTAATAAATCTAATATTAGTTCATATTATCACTTGTGTTTTCTAGTCAAAAACTAAGTGATTAGTTTGGGTTTTCTCTTGGGTGCATCTTAAAGGACATCTTCTAACTTGAAGATTACAAGAAGGATCATCTATTTCTTTCTAGCTCAAGATCAACAAGAAAGGTGTTTCTTGTTGTGCCCATATAAACCAAAATTTTCCAATGTAAGAAAATTTCTTCTTACTTTTTATTATGCATTTTAATTTGCATGCATGTTACATAGATCTTTATTAAACACTAAATTAACAAGTAATTTAGTATCTAATTAGAGGAGTCTAATTAGGGTCTATGAACTTTCAATAATAATAATATATGATGAGTTTCGTTATTTGTTTGGGCTAATTAGTAGAAAATGAAGGAAAATAGTGTGATAAGAGAAATTCTTCTTGCGTATGAGTAGGAGATTCTGGCGACGTGTTATTGAGTTTGGAATCTTGAGATAGCAAGAAGGTAGTCGCGTTATTGGGGGACTAGATAGTGAAAGTGGACCTTCGGGATAATGAGTAATTGTAATTGGTGTGAACTAGAAGAAGTATAAATAGCGAATTGCTTTTGTGTATGGTTTTAACAAACCTGAAGAGACAATTCCCCTGTGGGAGGCCTTAACTAGATTGAATATGGATGATATATACTTGGTTTATTTTGGGTGATTTCAATAATGTCTTGCATCCTAGTGAGCAAATAGGTCTGCCTGTCAGGGACACTGAGACTATGCCTTTTCAGAAGGTTCTGGATGATTGTAAATTAAAGGATATTAAGACATTGGGTGCTTTTTTTTTTACTTGGAACAATAAACAACCTAGTGGTACAAGAGTGTTTAGTAGGATTGATAGAGTGATTGTTAATGATGGTTGGCTTCAAAGTTATCCTAATTACTATGCTTTTTATGGGCTTGAGGGTGATTTTGATCATTGTCCATGCATTATTGAAGAAAGAGGTGTTAGTAGTAGTAAGAAGCCTTTCAAATTCTTTAATATGTGGTGTAAGGTTGATGAGTTTCAGGAGGTAGTGAGTAGAGGCTGGTCCACTCAGATTAATGGCTCTTTTATGTTCCAGGTGGCTAAGAAACTAAAGTTACTTAAACCTATGTTGAAGAAACTGAATAGGGAGTTGTTTTCTGACATTGAAATAAATGCTGATATTGACTTTGAGGTTTTGTTAAGCTGCCAAAAGGATTTACAAGCTGATCCTCATAACTTAGAGCTTATGGATAGGGAATATCAAACTAGAAGTGGTTATGTCATGTTGGCTCAGGCTAAAGAGGAGTTTTTGAGGCAAAAGGCAAATTGCCAGTGGGCCAAAGAAGGTGATACAAACAGTGCAATGTTTCACAGAGTTATTAAGCAGAGACAAATTCAGAATAAGGTTCTTAGAATTGATGGGTTGGATGGTCATTCTTATGATAAGCCTGAGGAAATCCAGAAAGCTTTTGAGGTTTACTATAAGGAATTGTTGGGATCTTGTGCTTCTACTTCTGACTTCTTTCCTAACATTATGAATGAGGGCCCTAGAGTCCAGGAGAGGGATTAGGATAAGCTCTGCAGACTGCCTACTGATAATGAAATCAGAAATGCTGTTTTTTCTATTCCTGATGAGAAGAGCCCAGGTCCGGATGGTTATACTAGCTGTTTTTTTAAGTCAAGTTGGGGAATCATAAAGGATGATATTATTAATGCTATCAAAGATTTTTTCATACAGGGCAGCTGTTGAAACAAATTAACTCTACAAACTTGATCCTTATTCCAAAAACTGACAATCCTAAAAGTGTTAAGGAATTTAGACCAATTGCTTGTTGTAATACCCTCTACAAAGTTATTTCTAAGATTCTTTGTAACAGATTGGCTGAGGTCCTGCCAGATCTCATAAATCCTTCTCAAGCAGCTTTCATTAAGGGTAGAAGTATTATTGGAAACATCCTTATTAGTCAGGATTTGGTGAGACTTTATGCTAGGAAGAATTTTTCCCCAAGATGCTTAATAAAAGTGGATCTCAGAAAAGCTTATGATAGCATTGAATAGGAGTTTGTGTATTTCATTCTGAAGTGTTGACATTTTCCTCCTGATTTCATTCAGCTAATCCTTCAGTGTGTCACTACTACATCTTACTCTATTGTTTTAAATGGGCATCCTTATGGTTTCTTTCAGGGTAAAAGAGGACTTAGGCAAGGTGATCCCTTGTCCCCTCTTCTCTTTACCTTGTGTATGGAATATCTCAGTAGGATTTTAATGGTTATAGGAGATATGAAGGGATTCAAATTTCATCATCTGTGTAAAGGTCTTAAGCTGAACCATTTGATGTTTGCTGATGACCTCTTAATCTTCTGTAAGGGTGATGTCAAGACTATTTTTATGTTGATGGAAGGGTTCAATAGTTTCTCAAATGCTTCAGGTTTGCAGATTAATAATGAGAAGTCTGAGATTATTCTAAAAGGTGTTGATAATGATACAGAGGAGTTTATTCTTGAGCACACTGGTTTCAGAAGAGGTTCTTTACCATTCAAATATCTTAGTGTGACTATTTCTAACAAGAGGTTGTCAAAGATTCATTGTAATATGTTGGTTGAGAAGATGATTTCCAGAATTAAGGGTTGGAACAAAAGGAAGATATCCTATACTGGTAGACTTACCCTAGTAAAGTCAGTTTTGAACACTTTGCACAATTACTGGGCTCAAATTTTCATACTTCCTGTGGGTGTGATAGATAAACTCAAAGCTATATGCAGGAAATTTTTATGGGAAGGGGAAGATACTTACTCAAAGGCTCCATTAGTAGCTTGGTCTGCTCTTTGTAAAGGAAAGGATCAAGGGGGTTTCAGCATTTTTGATAGTAAGTTATGGAACATTGCAGCAGTTGGTAAGTTGGCCTGGTGGATTCTTGTTAAAAAAGATCATCTCTGGATCAAATGGATAGATAAAATATACCTCAAAGGGAGAGACTGGATTACATATGAACCTAATGCTTCTAGTTCATGGGCATGGAGGAAGATCTGTGCAACTAAGAATGTCTTGAAGATAGGATTCTCACAAGGTCTGTGGATGATGGGTATACTATTTCCAGAGGTTATAAGTGGCTTAGTGAGATGAATGAGGTGAAACCTCCTTGGTGCAGAATTGTCTGGAATCACATGAATGTCCCTAAACATAATTTTATTCTCTGGTTAATCTGCCAGGAACGTTTACTTATATTGGATAGGATCCAAAAGATGGGTTTTGGTGAAGATGTTACCTGCTTTCTTTGTGGTATCAGCACTAAAAGTCATCAGCATTTGTTTACCTTCTGCTGTTATGCCCAGAGATGCTACAAGTGTTTGGAAGACTGGTTATTTTTCCATCCTAGAGGGGGATTTACAGTTCCTGCTCTGCTACAGATGAGGGCTCAGAATGGATTTAGAAGAAAGGTGTGTTGGTCTTTGTTTGTGGCCATTCAATATGGGATTTGGCTGGTCAGGAACAAATGCAGGGTAGAAGGGTATGTAACTAGGCCAGAATTTTTGTTGCAGGAAATCAAAAATCAGGCTAGGTGTCGTCTCATGCATCTTCAGTTGGGGGCTATTCGTTTAGATGATATACATTGGTGTCGTGAAAAGGGTCTAATGTAATAGTGTTTGCTTTTTTTTGTTGTTAGAAGAATGTTGATCTCTCATTGTTTGGATGAGGAGGTCTAATTATATAAGATAGGTTGTATGAGTTGGTTGTTATTTGATTAATGGAACTTACATTTACACCAAAAAAAAAAAATAGCGAATTGGTAAAGCAAAGGAATAACTGAAGCAATAGAATAATGTAAATGGAATGATAGTTATGATGTGACAACCCTCGCGAATGCGGAAATATAAAACATACAAGCATGTGAATTATATTGCGGAAATAGGTAGTTTTTAAAAACTTTTATACATGCAAGTTAAATAAAACGAGG